>LQRL01059548.1:0-10591 GCA_001703475.1 Hydroides elegans
TTTGATATTTATTTTTGTAACATGTTCACTTCCGTTTTTACAAGTTTGTTAACTTTTACATTTTTCGATAATAAGTCATCTTATATTGCATTTACAATAACATTTTTATAATCAGTAAGTAGCACTCTTAATACTTGTTCGTTAGATACTTTTAAATCTTGTATACATATAACTATTGTTCAGATATTTAAGTTTATGCGAAAATTAGAGTGATAATTTAAGCTTTGATGATAGTGTACGTGTCAGTTACACTCGTTGAAAAGAGAGATGTAGATATTTAGTCTTATAATTTAACTATCTTCACAGTTTACTTCCGGTGCGTGGCTTGCCGAGTTGTTGTCTGAAGCCTGAACTTTAATAAAAGCATATAAGTAAGCTCAACGACTCTCATTCATATCTACACCTGGGATGAAGATACGCATGAACATATGCGTTCTTACTGGAACCCGGAAGATAGTAGGGTTTGGAGACGATTCGACTGCACTCGCAAATAATAGGAAACAGTGAAATTTATGTTCTATTCATAGCAACTTTATTCGAAATGATTTTTTTCGGCCACGATTCCACTCCCAGTAGAATCTATATTCCTTCCAGCTGGAATCTTACCATTTAGGGTGCATTTTGAAATGTTACCGAAAAAGGTGACGGTTAGTAAAAGACCGATAAGGGTCTCGACTTATGGAACAAGACGGTCTCTCTATCCGGAAGTAAGTTGTTCATTTACCCTAAAGATCATATATGATTTGATAGGAGAGATCACGTGGTTTTGTTTACTGCTACACCGCTTTACTGAACTCTACCAGGAAGCATGCATAGTGGAAGGTTTTTTTTCATAATGACGTCAAATGAAAGTGTGTAAACAAGTAGGTCCCGACTTTTCGAAAAGGAAAGTGACAATAACTGAAAACGGTTTTTATTTCCGAATGCGGGGTTATTCTTCGTTTTACTTAACAAATATGTTAAATCGTTTTCGCTCAGCAGCCTACGTATACTCCTGTCATCTACATTATCTTGTCAACGATTCATACAGTATAACTATTGAGTTTACCTATTTTAAGAATTTGTATTCTAAGGGAAATGGTATTAGGTTCTGACTGTGTTTTCTTCAACCTTTTTCAAATAGATAAACATTTCCGATGGGCTTCTTTAAGCAACATTTTGCATCACCCTTTGGGTATCTTTTGTATATAGAAACACTTCCTATCTTGATTGACAGTTTAGCTTCAAACGTCACTAGTCCATTTAGTCACTCTTTCTATTACTTTTTAAGGTCTTAATGAGTATTTTTTGGTAAAATCAAATTAGTCCTATTAATGTCATTTAATTCTTGATATGCACTCTGAAAGCAAACACATGTTGTTGTTCATGTGTCAAATATATTAGTAAAAACTAATGGTCTTATTCAAAATAGTCCTATTTTGATCAAGAACTTGCATCCGTATGAGTACTAAGATGATTCATCAGAAGAAATGTCGGTTAATGTATGTGCATTTTTCTATTGTATCGCGTGAAATATTTAGATACAGACTTATGGTTATAGGGATACTATCGGTACTGAAATTCTTTGAGCCACTGAAGATCGATCTATGCACTGTGACAAAAATTCGGCTACTAGATACAATGTCCAATGTTTGATAATTCTCAATATTATGATCACCTTAAGCAGGAATATTTTTTACCAAGTTTTACGACGAAAAGAGAAAATTATAATCAAATAATGTTTGTAATAATTACAAACTTAAAGCTCCTTATAATTGGTACGTGATTTTGGTACGGGATTATATTAATTAATTGATGTTTACATACAGTAGACTTAAATAAGCAAATTATTGCGTTGCAATTATCGATTTAAAATGTATCATTGACCAAAACATTCTCATTAAAATTTAATTAGACAAAATTTTAAAAGGCGAAGGTTAATGTTAAGGTTGAGCGACGAATAGCAGTTCTTATGCGAAAGTAACTATTTGATTATTTCATATGTGACCCTTAATACATTCTTAACGAAAATGATTGCCATGCAATTTCGTTAATGAGAAAATGTCTTTTTAATATGATTTGTATGTTAAGTAAGATACACATTTTTTTTGTAGTTATATCATTCTATTGATATCTTAAAGTAATTTCTAAACATTTCAGTAATATAGCACCACAAAACACTCATAGTAACCTATATATCGATAATACTTAATGATACTTTAATTTAATTGTTAAATGAGTAAGTCATTTAAACTTTAAATGCAGTTTTACATTCCCACCCAATACACAATATTAACTTTCTGCACCTATCTCACAGGACAGATGCGTTTAACATTCATTTAAACTTTATACAATTACAGTTCCAAGTTTGAAGAACCCTGCTTGTTTATTTTAAAGCAAAGCGTTTTCTTCTAGAATGACAAACCAATTTTATCAACAATTTAAATCTGATAAATATATGGATCAAGTGGGCACTCTCTAAAAAGAGGTAACAGCACAAACTGAAGGAAATACACATAAATTAGATATATACAAGAAAAAAGACATTGAAACTATTCAGGCAAAAGTCTAAATTTAATGTACATCCAGTGGTTTACGCTATATGTTAAGGCACTTCTGTTCCCATAAGAGTGATATGCAACTTAATTCTCTTTTACATTTATATGAAAAAAAAGATACAAACCGAAGTTATTTACAAAAAAACACTAGCTTCATTTGATACTTTCATTTGCATAGCTGTTATACATCAGATATCATTTTCTATTTTGATATGCGAAATTGGTCTTATAAACGCCTTATGGTCTTATAAACGTCTTATAAATTGTGTTAACTTATTAAGACGACCTCATCTTATTACTGTAGCCATCGGAAGAATAGCACCAAATCCGTATTATATCATAAAATATCCTAAGATAACTTTTATATTTAAATAAATACTACAAAGTTAATGTTTAATTAAGAAAATAATATCAAACGATGTTCCAATTTTTGTATATAGATTATTTTGTATGTATATATTTTTTCCCGAGAGGTTGAATCTAGATAGAAACGGATTTTAGAAAAATGAAAATCGACTTGTTTATATGACCATTTATTAACTGAATTTCACCTTTGCCTAGCTCGCTCTATATCTCATTGAACTTATTTTCAAATTTCCAAGATCTAAAAAAGGAGGATTTTAAGAAAAAGAATCACTCAATTTCGTGAAACAAGAACATTATTTTTGAAAGCTTGTAAAAGGAGCAAAATTACTTGAAGAACTTGTGAGTGCCATTGGGAACTCATCTTATTAGCTGTTTGTGATCATGGTTTGACTAAATCAATGTTTGGATTTGCTCTCTAAAGAGGCGTATATATATCAGGGACAATTAAAAAGTGGATGTTCTCGATTATGTCAGAAACTGTCCACGCCGTTAATCCTTAACTATGCAATTGAGTTGTTATGATTAGCTCTGCATTATTAAGCAGTTTGATATAATTGATTTGTGGCTAAGCATAGCATTGTTTAACTTAATATAGAAATATATAGCTATATTTGTCGCATAATTTTCTGTACATGCCCGATTAAATCCTATCAGCTTAGTGGTCTGCATTGTTCCATACAGCTTGCCTAGAATGACTAATTATTCTAAATTAATTAGTACCTTTTTTCTGACTATATCTTTCTCTGAGTCACATGGAACTACACATGTGTAATAAGTTTTGGTCTGGATGATTACAAAAATCGGTAAAACAGATAAGGATAGATAGAAGAATAAAAAAATCACTCTATAACTTACACCTGAAACGCTTTGTTTATGAAGCATGCTCTTTCCATATTTTCCAATTTTCAAATTAATCTATTTTTATTTCATTATTAGTACTGCATCATAATTTTAGTTTTATTGTACAACAGCATCCATCGTTATCATATATTTGATATCACTTGTTAAACAGAACATTATTGCAGACGCATATACTTCAAATACACCGATGGCTACAGAAATTATGATTTATTTTGATAAAGCATTGTAAACTGACTGTTGTTATTATTGTGCTATTTTGCTATTGATTGTTGAATTATCAATCAATAGAACGGTTTTTTATTGATAATGGATATAAAAATCGTAATATTTATATTTTCAAAGCCTTAGTCAAATAATGAGACCCTTATGTGACCAAAACAAACTAACTATACAAAAATCGTTAAATAAAACAAGTATTCAGCCGCATTTATTGCAATTTCATATCGCAATTATTGAATACTTGTCTGAATTAGTTGATCCGATCACTAAGGCCAATGGCGAAATAACTCATAAATAATTAATTACTGACATATATATATATAGCAAATATTCAATGATTATCAACAATCTCAAACTAATTTAATACGGATATTTATATATATCGGTATCCGATTAGATTTTTCAGCCAAATTAGGTCCAATTCAAAATTTATGATTTATGTATGAGCTCTACGCAGTTATTATTGTCAATGACTGTTTATCGTTTATAAGTTAACTATGAGAGCGATATATTATTGCGACACATGCTGTTATAATATTAACATGTGCTACTTAATTTTTCTAAAATTATATTGGCCAGATGATATCACGAGATGATATTTTATGTTGAAATTTATGTTATCAAATCATGAATAAGCCCTACTGATATAAAAACACTTTTCTACTATCAAATAATTTCCAGCCTCATTTGTTGTTATATAAGTTTACAATGAGTTTAAATAAATGTATGACTAAGTTTATCTGATCAACATTGTTCAATAGTCGAATATCGCATGTAATTAATAACTTACATTACATTACATAATTAGCAAATGTGGAAAATAGTTAATCCTTAAAAATGCGGCCAAACTAATTAACTTATGATATTTATAAGTTTTTGAATTAAAGACTGTTGTAAGCTTAATTAGCTTAAGTACAATATTGCAATCATTTTGCTCATAACTTATGAATGAACTCTATAGATGAACAAAGATCAATGACCGATTGGCTTTTGCAAGTTAACTATGTAACATATATTGAACTTATAACATGTTATTAAGTGAAATTAATTGTGATCCTTATCGTTTACAAAACAAGGTTGGCAGCCTCAAAAGATGATATTGAATATTAAAAATAATTTCGAATCAAATTATGAATAAGTAATACTGATATCTGAGTTCAATTTCTAAAAGAAAGCAATAATTTCATTTCATTATTTGATAAATACATATATTTGTAAGAGAAATTATTTGTTATGAAATGAAAACTTAAACAAATATAAAAACTAGCAAAATATCATGCAATTTTTAAACCATATGAAAATAAAGTGGTTGGTGTAAATTCTGATGCTGTTTGATACCCATTGAGTCACCTGGCATTTTAAAGAAATGTTTATATCGAGTTGCATTAGCTTTAAGGTTAGAATTAGAATTCGATCAATAAATCAGATACATTGTTGGCTGGTCCTATACATGAAATAACCTTCCCAACCTTATGACCAAATCAATGTAATGCCCGATTAAATACAATTATCTAGTATTTTACTAGATTGGTTTTAATTATCAATAAGTTCCGGTGTGGAAGTATTTGACATCCTAATACGATTGTGCCAAATTGTTTGCTGGTTCTTATGATAAACACATATCAGTTAAAACAGTCAAAAGTGACGAAGTTGTTTCCTATGCGAATACAGCTTATATAAACTTAATTAAGCTATGAAATGAACTGTTCAGCTTGTTGCAAACCGTTCCTTGGTATAAAACGTGGAATAAAATATAATCAAACAAACTATGGGAAAAGCTGTTGTACTAGCAACTATAGGAGCAGTGTGCATCGTTGTTGTAGTTACTACATTTATTCTAATTGCATTCGTCCTAAGCAATCCAGGTGAATAGTAATGTATTTTTCGTTCAAATGTAAATGATAAAACTCAAGTAACTTATCACTTTTAATTTCGATGGCACATATAAATCTTGTTTATCGATTGCATGATGTGGATTTTTTTTTGTAAACAGATGTCGTAATTATCAATCATATAGTTATGTTTCTTATTTGTTAAAAGCTATATAGTTGAAAGATCTTTAAAAGGTATGCAAGCAATATACTCATTCCAATCGATCGAAAATAATAATTACCCCTGCTACATTGCCGACCCATATAAGTGTTTTTTTTTTAATATTAAAAATCGTTAATTCACATTTAATACTGATACTTTTTTTAAACAGCAGCGTTAGCGTTAGCGTTAGAATATACGCTGGGAGTACAGTTATAGAATAGCAACATCATGCAATGAATTTGCAATACACGTATAATAATTGCAACAATTATCATATGTATAATAATTGAACTGTCTAATGGCAAAATGATATGATTTTGTGTTGCAAATCATGTTAATTAGTTTTTAATTGATAGATGGCAGCAGGAAGAAGAACATTGAGTCAACAAATTTACCTGAAATATCCACTACCGATATTGTAAATATGACGACCCATCAGATTGAAACAGGTGAGGGCTAACTTTAGGCAGTATTCTTTAAAAGTAAAGTCCGAAACTTATGGGCTATGAGCAAATTTAGATTTCTGTGATAGGAAGAGAAACTAATTACTTTTCTGTAAATCAGTGCACATACCAAATCTCATAACTTCCCTGGGCAGGATTTGAACATCTTTTGTCTAATCGCTACTTTAAAAGATATTACAATCTGTGTGTTTATAATTGTTACTAAGGAATACGTTTCGCGTCAAACATTATTTTGATAAAGCACATTGTTCAATAAATGATAGTCATATTAGGCTATTTGACAAATATGAATATTTCAGAATCAACATTTTCATTACATATGCGATCTGTTTTGTTACATGATTGAATGTTTTCAGAGCATGCCATCAGTTGCGCTTTGTACGGCAATGATTGTTCAATTAAACATGAATCCAGCATGATTTTTTAATCATAATTCAATATCTATGTATATCTTAAATCACATTTGTGTTGTCAGAAGTGTCATTGAGTCTAATGTAAAAAAAACATAAAATCTTTCATAAAACGCTATTATAAATGCCTATATACAATAGTGAGTATTGTAATGCGGTATTTGTTGCATTTAGTGTTTGACTAGGTTATTCATGATTTCGGAATTTTGTGTTTAAATAATGCATAGAATATGTCATATTTTATACTGTTGAAAGAGTCAATGACAACTTTATTTGACGCTGAAACAACAATGACAACAACAGAATCTCGTTCACCAGGTATTTTGTTTTACATTTACATCATTTTGTTTGTTATTTTTATCATGAATCAGACATAATACAACAGTTCATGACGCAGATCCTGATACAATTAATTTAGTAACGTTTCTTTGCCAATCTTTGCCATTTTTACTATATAATGTGACTGTCTGTTAGTATGTACACGATACTTTTTGAGATCGCTATCTTAAACTTCGATTGCATTATATAATATAAGTTTTCTGAAATAAGAATTATAATGTGTATTATATCATAAATGGCATAATTCAAAATTAAATGATGACATAAAATGTTTGAATAAGTTGAATGACATGTCATGATTTAAGGATTCAAATTTTACAAGGCGCCGAATGCATAAAGAATGACATCTTTACAATGCAATATTATGGCAACCAACAACACAGTGCTTCGGGACAGCCTTGTTTGCGATGGGACAGCTTTTATGGAATTCCCTCACTTAATATATTTGCCGATGTATCGCAATTTCCAGACACTTCTTTAGAAGAGGCATCCAATAAATGCAGGTAAATATAAAATTATATTCAATCATTATCTTTAGCTATTAACTCTGTTTCAAGATATGGATCGGTATAGTATCGTTTTCTTTGGTACTGTAAAGCGAATAAGGATTGTTTGAAAACATAATTATTATTCAAAAACATTGTGGATTAAAACATTTGGCCTTCCAAGCCACTGTAGCTATTTCATTCGGAGACGTAATATTCTAAATAAATGCAACAAGAAGAAAATAAAAATCATTTTTTTAATACATAGACTGTATATATCAACACAAGTGTCGAATTATTTTGCAGAAACCCATCCCGTTCTCTAGATGGAGCATGGTGTTTTATCGAAGTGGATGGTGCAATAGACAAGGCCTTTTGTGGTATTAGGCATTGTCGAGGTAAATTTGGCCTTCATATTGAGTCTGAATTGCTTTAAATGTAATTCGATACTATTAATATCATTTACTATTCGTCTAATATAATAAGATGATTGAAAGCTAAAATAAATGAAAAACAGGCCAATTCTATATCATAGGTGTATCTGAGTAAATATCTTGATTAAGTACAGATTGGCTGTATCAATGATTATTTACAAAACCGATTTAATCATGCGATTATAGAATTTACAGATCGAGATGTCTCCAAACGTTACACCTGCAAACAACCATTGTTAATGAATGTTAATGAATGGTTGATTTTAGATTTATGAATATGAAAAAGATATTATTGTATTCAAAAAAACTTATTAGATGAGGAAGATATAGATGATTGCCAGCCCAATCCTTGCGCTCATGGGGGTACATGCACTGACCTGGGTCTATGGAATTTTACATGTAGCTGTCCCGAAGGCTATCGAGGCCTGTTTTGTGAAGCCGGTGAGAATATGAAATGTTACTTTTATATATGGCTTATCTATGGTGCAATATTGTATAATTTATATAAGATGAATTTTGTCCATTAATTCATGTATCTCCTATAAAATTAATATTTAGTATAACTGATAAAACTTTAGAACTATATTCTCATATTCTAAAATAACTTAATTTCAATGCTTCAAATAAAAATGAACTAAGAAATATGATACGATATAAATGTAACCTTGGCATAAGTCTCACATATGCCCATATATGTATACATTGATTGCTGAAATAATTCGTTTTAATATTTAAGCGTATGGAGTTGACATGAATACCACTGATTTTATACCGAATGTGAATTATGACGCATTTGGCCGACCATGTGTGAATTGGCGAGCATTGATTCAATCAGGTAGATAAACTTGCGCAATAGTTTTGCGATGCTTTCGTTCATCATACCTTGGGTTTGTTAGTCATATGTTTTCAACATAAGCGTATGCTAATGATTGCGCTGTTATGAGTTGTCTAGTTCGTATGACAGTATTTTAGAGAATATTTGCAGTGAATACTAAACCAAACAAATACGGTGATTGGTATAAGAGTATGCTAACATAAAAGAAAGCTTAGTAATAGTTGCGTCAATCACTTGTTTTGAATTGAACATATCGGGCATAACACAGCCAATTGATTGAATATTGATATGTTAAGTTAGTCTAGATTTATTATTCATTAGTGTCATAGCTTGAGCAAATTTCAGAGAAACAGTATATCATATATACATTATTTGATTATTTTTGATGACGTAGTGTTAATAGCATTGTTTGGCACATGTTGATTATATACGTCGAATCTTTACAGTATGTAAACCCTTAACCATCAAATGCACCCGACAATTAAACTTATGAACTATAGCAGGACAATCTGAAAATATTTTTAACGAGAATATATCAATGTAAATATCATTGTAATATATTTATTTAAACATAGTTTAGATCGTAATGTGTTGCATTTTAAATTCTTTATGCTTATGTTAAGGGCATTTGGGTAGTGGAGGAGATTTGTTAGAGACAATTATAAGCCGCGAAGAACTAATGGATGATAACAACAACTGCTTGTAATTATAATTTCAAATAGTCATCACATCTGTTCTCACAGTAAAGATGTTTGGGATAAAAGTAAAGTCATAAAATATTATTACAGTAATGGTATTTAATATAAAAATATATTAAGCCAAATATAATTAATGTTACAACTGTCTTAAAACTCAAACACTCTGATTATTAGAGTTTTAAAAAAGCTAGATATGCTATTTCAAAATACTTTATTGTTCTTACGATCATATAAAGTAAGATTAAACACCATTTATTCTTGTGCATTTGAATGAAAAGAAATTAGAGAAATTAAATCGTCTTTTTATTTCAACACAGTGTTTATATAAGGTAGCTTGTGTTTATAAGACCCTCTTTGTCAATTCAGAAACGTGCCTGGCAGTTATCCATTTTGTGTGCATTTCATAGATGAAGAATTTATGATACTAGAGTGTGCCGCTTATCCTGAATATGGTATATTACTGTATTGTAAAATAAAACAGCTAAACTAAACTCAGTGCAATACAGCAGCAAGTCAGATACAGCCTTGTTATAATTCATAGAACATATCATGTGATAATAAATAAAATTGCTACACAGTATTTTTTCTATGACTCGTATCATTACACACTATATAGTCTTATAAAACATGTATGAACTGGTTATTTCCTTTCTAGATTTTGAAGATAATTTGCCGTGCTACATTCCAGATTTTCAGTATAAAGGTAAATGCTCTGTAGCTTTGAATTAACAATTGTTTATGTTTTAACGCAAATTCGCCCATCATGAATTTACTCAATGAATATTACATACGGCACATACAGTAACACAAAATGTATACACAATCAAACATTGACGCATAAATTACTATTTTATCATCACAACTCTATTCATATAGGGGATATAAGCTTTAATATAATGGACAACAGAC
>LQRL01059549.1:5198-26552 GCA_001703475.1 Hydroides elegans
GGTGTTACTGTATGCGCCGTATGTAATATTCATTGAGTAAATTCATGATGGGCGAATTTGCGTTAAAACATAAACAATTGGTAATTCAAAGTTACAGAGCATTACCTTTATACTGAAAATCTGGAATGTAGCACGGCAAATTATCTTCAAAATCTAGAAAGGAAATAACCAGTTCATACATGTTTTATAAGACTATATAGTGTGTAATGATACGAGTCATAGAAAAAATACTGTGTAGTAATTTTATTTATTATCACATGATTTATTCTATAAATTATAACAAAATGCAGTAATATACCATATTCAGGATAAGCGGCACACTCCAGTATCATAAATTCTTCATCTATGAAATGCACACAAAATGGATAACTGCCAGGCACGTTTCTGAATTGAAAAGAGGGTCTTATAAACACAGGCTACCTTATATAAACACTGTGTTGAACTCAAAAGACGATTTAATATCTCTAATTTCATTTCATTCAAATGTACAAGAATAAATGGTGTTTTATCTTACTTTATATGATCGTAAAAGCAATTAATTATTTTGAAATAGCATATCTAGCTTTTTAAAACTCTAATAATCAGAGTGTTTGAGTTTTAGGACAGTTGTAACATTAATTATATTTGGCTAAATCTATTTTTATATCAAATACCATTACTGTAATATTATTTTATGAATGTACTTTTATCCCAAACATCTTTATTGTGAGAACATATAAATTAACTATTTTAAATTGTAATTACAAGCAGTTGTTGTTATCATCCATTAGTTCTTCGCGGCTTATAATTGTCTCTAACAAATCTCCTCCACTACCCAAATGCCCTTAACATAAGCATAAAGCATTTTAAAGGCAGCACATTACGACATATGAACTATGTTAAAAACAATATATTCCAATGATATATACATTGATATATTTATTTGTTGGGTGCATTTGATGGTTAAGGGTCAACATGTTGTAAAGAACTGTAAACCCTCGACGTATATAATCAACATGTGCCAACTAATGCTATCAACACTACGTCATCAAAGATAATCAAATAAATGTATATATGATATATTGTTTCTTTGAAATTTGCTCAAGCTGTGACACTAATGAATAATAAATCTAGACTAACTTAACATATCAATATTCAATCAATTGGCTGTGTTATGCCCGATATGTTCAATTCAAAACAAGTGATTGACGCAACAATTGCTAAGCTTTCTTTTATATTAGCATATTCTTATACCAATCACCGCATTTGTTTAGTTTAGTATTCACTGCAAATATTCTCTAAAATATTGTCAACTCATAACAGCGCAATCATTAACATAAGCTTAAGTTGAAAACATATGTCTAACAAACCCAAGGTATGTTGCACAAGTTTATCTACCTGATTGAATCAATGCTCGCCAATTCACACATGGTCGTCCAAATGCGTCATGATTCACATTTGGTATAAAATCCGTGATATTCAAGTCAACTCCATACGCTTAAATATTTAAACCAATTACTTTAACAATCAATGTATATATATATATATATGGGCATATGTGAGACTTATGCCAAGGTTGCATTTATATCGTATCATATTTCTTAGTTCATTTTTATTTGAAGCATTAAAATTAAGTTATTTTAGAATATGAAAATATAGTTCTTAAGTTTTATCAGTTATACTAAACATTAATTTTACAAAAGATACGTGAATCAATGGTCACATAAAACATATAATACATACAATATTGCACCTTAGATAAAAGTAACATTTCATATTCTCACCGGCTTCACAAAACAGGCCTCGATAGCCTTCGGGACAGCTACAGGTAAAATTCCATAGACCCAGGTCAGTGCATGTACCCCCATGAGCGCAAGGATTGGGCTGACAATCATCTATATCTTCATCATCTAATAAGGTTTTTAAATACAACAAGATCTTGTTCATATTTATAAATCTAAAATCAACCAAATAATCATAAACAATGGTTGTTGGCAGGTGTTACGTTTGTGGACATGTCGATCTGTTACTTCTATAATCGCATAATTAAATTGTGTTTATAAATAAACGTGAACACAGCCAATCTGTAACAAATTCAAATAAAATTAAATCAGAAACACCTATGATACAGTAGTGACCTTTCGGTTTACGTTTGTATCGTATTTAAGCATTAAATCATCTTATTGACCTAGTCAAATAGACGATTATTTTAATAGTATCGAATTGTACTAAATGCAATTTAGCTTTAATGAGATGACCATATTTACCTCCACAATGCCTTATACCACAAGAGGCCTTGTCTATTGCACCATCCACTTCAATAAAACACCAAGCTCCATCCAGAGAACGAGATGGGTTTCTGCAAAATAATTCGACACTTGTGTTGATATATACAGTCTATGTATTTTTAATAAATGATTTTTATTTTCTTCTTGGTGCATTAATTTAGAATATAAAGTCTCCGAGTGAAATAACTACAGTAGCTCGGAAGGCCAAATGTTTTAATTCACAATGTTTTTGAATAAATTATTATGCTTTCAAACAATCCTTATTCGTTTTACAGTACCAAAGAAAACGATACTATACCAATCCATATATTGAATCAGATTAAATAGCTAAAGATAATGATTGAATATCATTTTATATTTACCTGCATTTATTGGATGCCTCTTCTAAAGAAGTTTCTGGAAATTGTGATACATCGGCAAATATATTAAGTGAGGGAATTCCATAAAAGCTGTCCCATCGCAAACAAGGCTGTCCCGAGGCACTGTGGTCTTGGTTGCCATAATATTGCATTGTAAAGATATCATTCTTTATGCATTCGGCGCCTTGTGAAATTTTAATCCATAAATCATGATATGTAATTCAACTTATTCAAACATTTTATGTCATCATTTCATTTTGAATTATGCCATTTATGATATAATACACATTATAATTCTTATTTCAGAAAACTTATACTATATAATGCAATCGAAGTCTAAGATAGCGATTGCAAAAATTAGCGTGTACATACTAACAGACAGTCACATTATATAGTAACAATGGCAAAGATTGGCAAAGAAACGTTACTAAATTAATTGTATCAGGATTTGCGTCATAAACTATTGAATTATGTCTGATCCATGATAAAAATAACCAACAGAATGATGTAAATGAAAAACGAAATACCTGGTGAACGAGATTCCGTTGTCGTCATTGTCGTTTCAGCGTCAAATAAAGTTGTCATTGACTCTTTCAACAGTATAAAATATGACATATTCTATGCATTATTTAAACACAAAATGCCGAAATTATGAATAACCTAGTCAAAAACACTAAATGCAACAAATACCGCATTACAATACTCACTATTGTATATAAGCATTTATAATAGCGTTTTATAAAATATTTTATGTTTTCTTTTACATTTGACTCAATGCCATTTCTGACAACACAAATGTGATTTAAGATAGATATTAAATTATGCTTTAAAAAATCATGCTGGAATCATGTTTAATTGAACAATCATTGCCGTACAATGTGCAACTGATGACATGCTCTGAAAACATTCAATCATGTAACAAAATATGTAATGAAAATGTTGATTCTGAAATATACATATTTGTCAAATAGCCTTATATGACTATCATTTATAGAACAATGTGCTTTATCAAAATAATGTTTGACGCGAAACGTATTCCTTAGTAGCAATTATGAACACACAGATTTTAAAACAACATAATATCATATAAAGTAGCGATTAGACAAAAGATGTTCAAATCCTACCCAGGGAAGTTATGAGATTCGGTATGTGAATTGATTTACAGAAAAGTAATTAGTTTCTCTTCCTATCACAGAAATCTAAATTTGCTCATAGCCTACAAGTTTAGGACTTTTCTTTTAAAGAATACTGCCTAAAGTTAGCCCTCACCTGTTTCAATCTGATGGGTCGTCATATTTACAATATCGGTAGTGGATATTTCAGGTAAATTTGTTGACTCAATGTTCTTCTTCCTGCTGTCATCTATCAATTAAAAACTAATTAACATGATTTGCAACACAAAATCATATCATTTTGCCATTAGATAGTTCAATTATTATACATATGATAATTGCTGCAATTATTATACGTGAATTGCAAATTCATTGCGTGATGTTGCTAATCTATAACTGTACTCCCAGCGTATATTCTAACGCTAACGCTGCTGTTTAAAAAAAGTGTCAGCATTCAACATGAATTAACGATTTTTAATATAAAAAAAAACACTTATATGGGTCGGCAATGTAGCAGGAAGAATTATGTTCTTTCGATACAATGGAATGAGTACATTGTTTGCATACCTTTTAAAAATCGTTCAACTATATAGCTTTTAACAAATAAGAAACATAACTATATGATTGATAATTACTATGTATGTTTACAACAAAAATCGTCATCATGCAATTGATAAACAAGATTTATATGTGACATCGAAATCAAAACTGATAAGTTAGTGCGTTTTATCATTTTCATTTGAACAAAATATACATTACTATTCACCTGGATTGCTTAGGACGAATGCAATAAGAATAAATGTAGTAACAACAACAACGATGCACACCGCTCCTATAGTTGCTAGTATAATAGCTTTTCCCATAGTTTGTTTGATTATATTTTATTCCACGTTTTATACAAAAAAAGGCTTCCAACAAGCTGAACAGTTCAGTGCATAGCTAAAATAAGTTGATTTAAGCTGTATTCGCATAGGAAACAACTTCTTCACTTTTGACTGCTTCAACTGATATGTGTTTATCATAAGAACCAGCAAACAATTTGGCGGGTGTTTTCACACCGGAACTTATTGATAATTAAAACTAATCTAGTAAAATAATATTTAATTGTATTTAATCGAGCATTACATTGATTTGGTCATAAGGGTGGGAAGGTTATTCCGTGTATGGGACCAGCCTACAATGTCTCTCATTTATTGATCGAATTCTGATTCTAACCTTAGCGCTAATGCAACTCATTATTAACATTTCTTTAAAATGCCAGGTGAGTCAATGGATATTAAACAGCATCAGAATTTACACCAACCAATTTGTTTTCATATCGTTGAAAAATTGTATGATATTTTGCTAGTTTTTATATTTGTTAAAGTTTTCATTTCATCAAAAATAATTTCTTTTACAAATATATGTATTTATCAAATAATGAAATGAAATAATTGTTTTCTTTAGAAATTGAACTTATATATACGTATTGCTTATTTATAATTTGATTCAAAATTATTTTTAACATTAAATATCATCTTTCGAGGCTGCCAACCTTATTTTGCAAACGATAAGGATAACAAGTAATTTCACTTAATGACATGTGTATAAGTTCAATATATGTTACAAAGTTAACCTGCAAAAAACAATCGGTCATTGATCTTTGTTCATCTGTAGAGTTCATTCATTAGTTATGAGCAAAGTGAATGCAACATTGTACTTCAGCTAATTAAGCTTACAACAGCCTTTAATACAAAACATATAAATATCATAAGTTAATTAGTTTGGTCGCAATTAAAGGATTAACTATTTTCCACATTTGCTAATTATGTAATTTATGTAAGTTATTAATTACATGCGATATTCGACTATTGAACAATGTTGATCGGATAAACTTAGTCATACATTTATTTAAAATCATATTTAAAAGTATTTGATAGTAGAAAAAGTGTTTATATCAGTATGGCTCATTCATGATTTGATAAGATAAATTTCAACATTGAATATCATCTCGTGATATCATCTTGCCAATTTAATTTTAGAAAAAAATAAGCAGCACATTCTATAATAGCATTTGTAGCAATTAGATATCGCTTTCATAGTTAACTTATAAAAGATAAACAGTCATTACCAATAATAACTGTGTAGAGCTCATACATAAATCATTAATTTTGAACTGGACCTAATGTGGCTGAAAAATTTAATCGGATACCGATATATATAAATATCCGTATTGAATTAGTTTGCGATTATTGATAATTATTGAATATTTGCTATATATATATATATATATGTTAGTAATTAAGTATTTATGAGTTATTCCGCCAGTGGCCTTAGTGATCGGATCAACTAATTTAGACAAGTATTCAATGATTGCGATATGAAATTGCAATAAATGCGGCTGAACACTTGCTTTATTTAACGATTTATGTATAGTTAGTTCGTTTTAGTTACATTAGGGTCTCATTATTTGACTAAGGCTTTGAAACTAATAAATATTAAGATTTCGATATCCATTATCAATAGAACATCGTTCTATTGATTGATAATTCAGCAATTAATGGCAGAATAGCATAATAGTAACAACAGTCAATTTACAATGCTTTATCAAATTAAATCATAATTTCTGTAGCCATGGGTGTATATGAAGTATATGAGACTGTAATAATGTTCTGTAGAATAAGTGATATCCAATATATGATAACGATGGACGCTGTTGTACAATAATACTAAAATTATGATACATTACTAAAATTAAAATGAAAATAATTAGTTTGAAAATTGGAAAATACGGAAAGAGCATGTTTCGTAATGAAATCGTTTTAGGTGTAAGTTATAGAGTGATTTTTATTGTTCTATCCATCCTTTTGATTATCTGTTTTACCGATTTTTTTTATTATCCAGATCAAAAATTATAACACATGTGTAGTTCCATGTGACTCAAAGATAGATATAGTAAGAAAAAAGGTACTAATTAACTTAGAATAATTAGTCATTCCAGGCAAGCTGTATGGAACAATGCAGACCACTAAGCTGATAGGGTTCAATCAGGCATGTACAGAATATTATGCGACAAATATAGTTCTCTATTTATATATTAAGTTAAACAATGCTATTCTTAGCAATAAATCAATTATATCAAACTACTTAATAATGCAGAGCTAATCATAACAACTCAATTGCATATTTAAGGATTAGCGTCGTGGACAGTTTCTGATATAATCGAGACATCCACATTTTTTATTGTCCCTGATATATCAGGGATATATATCTCTTCAGAGAGCAAATTCAAACATTGATTTAGTCAAACCATGATCAAGAACAGCTAATAAGATGAGTTTTCAATGAGATGGCAATCACACGTAAGGTCTTCCTGTACAATTGCTTCTTCTACAAGCTTTCAAAAAATAATGTTCTTGTTACACAAAATTGAGTGACTCCTGTTTTTAAAAAAAAATCATCCTTTTTTCAGATCTTGGAAAATGAGAAATAGAGCGAGCTAGGCAAAGGTGAAATTCAGTAAATAAATGGTCACATAAACAAGTCGATTTTTATTTTCTAAAATCCGTTCCTATCTAGATTCAACCTCTCTGGAAAAATATCTACATACAAAATATTCTACATACAAAAATCGAAACATCTTTTGGTATTAGTTTCTAAATTAAACTTTAACTATGTAGTATTTATTTAAATAGCAAAGTTATCTTAGGATGTTTCATGATATAATACGGATTTAGTGCTATTCTTGCGATGACTACAGTAATAAGATGAGGCCGTCTTAATAAGTTATACATTTTAATTTTGTTATGCGTTAATAAGACCAATTTTGCATATCAAAATATAAAAAAAACTTTCGTTTTATTTCGCAAATAAATCATTCGTAAAAGTATGATATTTAATAACCAATATGAATCATGTTTAATGTTAATTTTCAAAACTGATTTAGAACGCGGACAGATTAACCGTAACCAAATCGAAACTATTTTGTCATATTTAAATGATAATCTTGGTATTTAACTCTTTAAATGGAGAATTCCGTGCATTTAATACTCAAAATAATACCGACTTAGAAATAAATAGAAACGACTTGATATACTAATACATATACACTATGACAAATAATTATCCAAAGCATATACAATGTAAATGCGTCACGTGTATGCTAGCAATATAGACTTTAATGTTGCACAAATAAACTTGGTTTGCTTATTGTCTTTCTAGTTGTTGTCATAGCAACAGTTTTTACTTTTTGCTGCTGTTTCATAAGTTTATATACTAACACTAAGTAACACACTCTGAGCAAACGACGTCATTACCCAAATTGCAATCAAAATCATGCCAAAAAATTGTATGTTAATTCATTGGGCAGAGGTATGAATCTTTTCTTGTATATATCTTATTTATGTATATTTCCTTCAGTTTGTGCTGTTACCTCATTTTAGAGAGTGCCTACTGGATCCATATGTTTATCAGATTTTAATTGTTGACAAAATTGATTTGTCATTCTAGAGGAAAAACGCATTGCTTCAAATAAACAAGCAGGATTCTAATGAACTTGGAACTGTAATTGTATAAAATTTAAATAAATATTAAACGCATCTGTCCTGTGAAATAGGAACAGATAGTTAATATTGTGTTTTTGGTTGGAATGTAAAACTGCATTTAAAGTTTTAATGACTTACTCACTTAACAATTAAATAAGAGTATCATTAGGTACCATCGATATTTCGGTTACTATGAGTGTTTTGTGGAGTTATATTACTGACATGTTTAAAAATTACTTTAAGATATCAATAGAATGCTATTGCTACGAAAAATGTGTATCTTATTTAACTTAGAAATCATATTAAAAAGATATTCTTTCATTAACGAAATGGCATGTCAATCATTTTCGGTATGAATATGTTATGGGTCACATATGAAATAATCAAATTGTTGCTTCCGCACAAGAACTGCTATTCGTCGCTCATCCTTAACATTAACCATCGCCTTTTAGAGATTTTATCTTATCAAATTTTAATGAGATTTTGTTTTTTTGTCAATGATAGCGTTAGTTTTAGATTCATTATTGCAACACCATAATTTTCTTAATTAAGTTTACTGTATGTCGAGCCCTTTTCACTTTCATCATGGTTATTGCTACAAACACACAATGTTTTATTCATACAGGGCAACTGTATATACCGTCATAAGGTATAAATTTATCTATTCTAAAAGATAAAAATATAACAAATACATTACAGATAAGATCGTTTATTGCCATTATCATTCCTAGTAGATGCATATATACATATTGTTCGGATCGATAAATATGTACAACCTTATCAATTATTCATATAAATGAGTTGATCTAAGTTTGCAAAACAATAAACTCAAGGTTTAATTGTCGATCTAAATGTTCTTGAGACATCGCAGGTGGGGCTGTTTTTATTTAAATATAGCCATAATGTTATACATATATAATGTTATTTTCAACATAAATCCTCAATGATTATATACTTTCATTATGCTTGACTTTACATCGCATGCCATGCGCAAAACTGAGCAAAGTACGTTAGTCGTGAAACTATATAAACCTTTTAAGTAAAGCATGTTATGAACTATTCTGTCACGTACATGCTAAATAAGTATACTTGGGAAAACATCTTGGCTCTAAACACAATGGATTGCTCTCTTAACTGTCACAGGTAGAATCAAATCATAGATATGGACGCATAGATAGTGCTTGATACAAGTTTCAACAAAGATAATACTTTATTTGCTAAATATATTAAGAATTCTTATTTATCTATTCTTATTTTGCTGTGAGTTATATCACGATAGAACACTGATGTTCTCCTTCTTCAAGGAAAAGACAATCAAGTATTGCAACCAATGATGCTGATACAGCCACGAAATAATACAGAGTTTCGTTGAAATAAAATGCTAATAGTACAAAAGCCGCATTAATATCAAGTCAAACACGTTATAAAATGAAGAAAAGGAAAAAGATATCTAAGATGCTTTTTGAAGACTTAACAAGATTAACAAGAACTATTCTTTTAAATACCACTCTCGAAAATGTTTGAACGCAATCATCTGCAATCAAAATAGTTCCTTGACATTACTCTGCTCATTAAGTTAGCATCAATGAATAAATATGAAACCCGTATTTCATAAAGATTTTAATATCTAAAATCTGCTCAAACCGCTTTACAATACACATTATTACAATTTAAGATATTTCGAATAACCTATGTTCATTAAAATACCACCGCGTTATCTGACGAATACTTAAAATGGTGCTTTAAGATGAACTCACTGAATACATACAGCTGCCAAATACGGCGCTACCAGTATTAATCGCAAATTTATCTATGTTGCACATATTGTATTTTCTTATAGCCGTAGTGAACCTTAGGAGATTTGTGATGAATATAACAATCTAACAAGAGTGCTTAAGCACCTTTCAATCATACATTTCAGGAGAATGTACCAATTATAAGGAGCTTTAAGCTTGTATATTTGTTCAAACATTATTTGAACATTATTTCTCTTTTCGTCGTGACAATTGTTAACAAATCTTCCTGCTAAAGGTGATCATAATATTGAGAATGATCAAACATTGTACATTGTATCTATAATCCATGTTTTGGTCACCGGTCTTTAGTGACTCAAAGAATTTCAGTACCGATAGTATTCATATAACCATAAGTCTGTATCTAAATACAATAGAATAATGCACATACATTGATCGACATTTCTTCTTATGAATCGCCTTAGTACTCATATGGATGAAAGTTCATTATCACGAAAGGACTATTTTGAATAAGACCATCAGTTTTGTCTTAAATCTTTAACACATATACAAAAAGACTCGTGTTTGCTTTCAGAGTGTATACCAAGAATTAAGTGACATTAATAGGACATGAAACTAATTTGATTTTTTTATCCAACAAAATGTCACACATTAAGACCTTAAACAGTAAAAACAATGACTAAATGGTCTAGTTACTTTATGCGTTGAAAGATATGTGCTTAGCTTTCAAACCAGATATGAAGTGTTTCTATATACAAGGATACCCGAAGGGTGATGTAGAAGGTTGCTTAAAGAAGCCATGGGAAATTGAGAGTTTGGGCAAAAACAATTCGGGATGACCCTTTCGGTAATCCACCTTAGGTACGTTGATTTTCTTTAATTTGCTGTTTACACAATGCTCATCGTAGTTGCTCTTTAGTGTTATCCTCAATATTCAAACATACTTTTATCGAATTAAAGCAATTTGCCCAAACTGTCTAGTGTTAATCAATTTAAAAATGGTTGAAGAAACACAGTCAGAATCCAATACCATATCCCTTTGAATACACTTTCCTAAAATAGGCTTATTGTATAGTTATACTGCATTAATCAAAGACAAGATAATGTAGATGACAAGAGTATATATGAGCTGCTGAACGAAAACAATTTAACATATTTATTAAGTAAAACGAAAAATAAATGTAAAGGTACCAGTAAGAACGCATTTGTCCATGTGTAGCTAGCCTCACGAAATCAAACGACGCTTGCGCAAAGACTGAAATTTAACTTCCGATGTCAACAAAAGTGTTTTTGACAGCTGTCAAAATATTAAAATTGAAGTTTTCGTTATACTCATAATCTGTCAGCTTGTTTAATCATAAATATCAAGTGAAACATTATTATGCAAATAATTGTTACGAATTTACACCATGGGGAAGCTGAAATGCTTCGAAATAGTGTTCGCAAACAACAAAACTGTTTATCATCCAGGAGAGACGGTAACTGGACAGTGTGTAATCGAGCTGAAAGGTGGAATGCGCATGCGGGCATTGCGTATATTTATTCGTGGAATAGCTAAGGTTCATTGGACCGAGTCTAGAAGTACAGGCACACGTTTAGGATCATACACAGAGCATTACAATGCAGAGATAGAATATTTTTTCAATCGACAGGTGCTTTTTGGCGGGGGTAAGATTTTTATTTAGATAACTCATCAAAACATGCAACACATATATTCGGTATATGTACCATGTACTACTTTAAATATTCCAGTGACAGTGCTTTAAACAGGTCCCGGCCGTCCCTTTTTATAGGGGCGCCCCTATTTATAGGAGTGCCCCTATAAATAGGGACGGACGCGATCTGTTAAAATTTGCTTTAAAGCTCGATGCGCGAATGAGCAAAAAGGCCACAAAAAAAGTGCTCAACAAGAATTCAAAATCGCGATGCATTATATGTGTACATGAACAAGTAAAGTAACATCTTACTATCAAATATTTATTTTTCAGATCATTTGATTTATCAATATACATTGGATGAAGGACGACATGCTTTTGATTTCACGTTTGAATTACCTTCGGAGTAAGTTATATCTAACCCTTTTGTCGGAATAAATATTGATACCCCATATTAATACCCATGTTTCAAATTGATCGTATAAGAACAATTGAATCACCTCTGTAGCTGCGTCCTTGATTTTCCATGTTTAGTTGATTTAGTCACAATCAGTGGTGTTTTGCATAAAACCCTTACCAGATACTTGTCCTAATTCAACATCCTTTTACGAATCAATAAAAAGTAAGGCAAATGTAAGATTAAAATATATATATTATGTGCTGTGAACAAGTTATATAACAACTTGTATTAATATTCGTCTCCTAGAGCGTATATGACGCTGATTTGTTGTTAATAATTAATTATTGTTAAAATACATAAAATGAGTGTTTTTATCACAGGAAAACCTTCAAAATATACATTTTTTGTAGAGGAATAGCTACTTCATTTGAGGGTAAGCATGGCAGTATTCGTTACTGGCTCAAAGTTGAAATGGACAAACCCTGGTCCTTCAACCACAAGACAAAGAAAGCATTTACAGTGATAAGCCCTATAGACATCAACAAACCAGAATACATGGTAAATATAAAGAATCGTTTATTTAACAGAATTGTTCGAAGGAAAAAACCTAATGTATCAGAACTCAACTTAATATTAATATTTTGTTACTGCGATTTGACATTAACTACACTGTAGCTAATACAGATAAGAGACTGTGAAATTAAGTATGAAACTGTAATCTTGTTGATTGATCATGTAAATAAGATATCTTTTCCACAAGGTTAATATACAAAGTATCATTAAAATGTATATTTAGCTAATCTAAATAAATAGAATGTTCTCTTTTTCACAGGTGCCAATTGAGAACAGCATTGAAACTCAGTTGTGTTGCTGGCTTTGTACATCGGGACCTATTACGATCCATGCACGAACAGACAGAAAGGGTTATTGTCCTGGTAGGATTTAGTAACATTTTATGTATCACGACATTTCGATAATAAAGTGAAATTATTCAGCCATAGCAGAAAAATGCACTTAAAGAGCTTTTAGTGTAATGTACCACTTTTGCTCGTCGAATTAATTGAGGTTGATAATGTTCATTTGCTATCTGGTTTAATGTATAAACTTTTAACCGATTTTCTCTGTTTTGACGAAATTTTAGTTAAATACATTTTTCTACATTGTCCCTGTGGTCTTAGTGTCATGTGTGTGAAAATAAAGATGTCGGCCCTAATTACGTGAGATTATGTATGAAATTATGTAATTTTGATTTTGATATTTCATGTTTAAGGGGAATCGATCGCCATCTCGGCAGTGTTTGAAAACCATTCATCGCGAACCATCATTCCTTACGCAACATTACACCAGACCCAGACATTCTATGCCAACGGAAAATGTCGTGTTCGTGGAACGAAATTTACTGTACTAACAGGTTAATTATGAGGTTGCATTGTATACTAATTCAGATCTAAAAGAAATTTATGAAGAAGATTAAGGACTTGCTCTTATTAAGATGGTTATTATTTTAATAATTTAAAATTTTATTTACTTAATTGAATAATATTTTTCAGATAAATCGTGTGTCAATGAACAATTCACAGTCTATTTCCATCAGTTTTAACAAAACACAATACAATGTTATATATCGCATTTATAATATGTAGTAGTATTGCATACATTCACATATATTAAAAACCACTGTTGCTTTAAACAATGTACACATTTCTGACCTAGGGTTGCCAGTTGCCCCTGGTAACCGAGCCACATGGGACGCACAACTCCTGAAGATCCCTGCAGTGTCTCCCAGCATTGTCAACTGCTGTGTTATCAAGGTCGACTACTATGTCAAGGTCAGTATATACACCTTACCTATGACATTCGCGTTTAGACATTTTGACCATTTAGCTATAAGCTATAAAAGTATGAATTAGTTTTTGTACCACTACACATCTGCGAGGCAATTTAAAGCCTATTCGATCTCTGTAGGCGTTTAAATAGGAGTATTTTATCTGTTGGTATAAGCACGCTTTAGATTTTGTTATCGCATCGGTGTGTCACGGCTGTGCATAGTAAGAACCAATCAGTCACATACAGTTTGTGCTTTCATATTCGAATCGTGCTGCGTCTCATGGTTTCATGGCTGTTCGATATGTTCTATCTAGTGGTGTTATTTGATTATCTTTGCTCAAACAAATCTTCCATGATAAAACATTTTTCAATAACCAGGTGGCTCTGCATATCCCTGGGGCTAACAACCTCTCCATGCATCTCCCCGTCGTCATAGGAACCGTGCCTTTCCGGCGCCTCAACTTCCTCTTACAAAACCCCCGCGCTCTTCAAGAAGCTCTGGATCGATCCGGACTACCGTATCTGCCAGCGCCTCCCCCGCCCTACCGGGAGAGCTCCACACCGCCACCGCCGTTCGAGGGACCCAGTGTCGTTGAAGAAACCACTGAAGGTATGTGCCTTTAATACATAAAGAATACCGGTAAGCACCATGTATTATGTGAACTCTGACATAAAATGACGTCCATGCAAATCGGTCTTGCAATGCAAACTCGTGAAGAAACCACTGAGGGTAAGCTGTATCGTGTTCACTCTTAATATTGACTGGATGATTCCCTGCAGGTTTTACTGATAAAACAAATGTTGATGTTTGTGTTTTACTAAAACAGTTTTATAAAATATCTAGCCGTCATTTACACTTAGGCAACTAACCTCGTTTCAATAAAAAACATGATTAAGAAACAATAAAAACTTTGTTACTAAGTTTATATATATTTTCAGAGCCGCCGACATATGCTGAGAGCATATCGGGCGCGGTGTCCATCTTGGACGAGGACGAGGACGCGCAGGGTACCGTGGGAGACATGATGTTCACGCCCATGTACACTTATGTGTATGACTACCGCTTCCGAGCACCTCCTGCCTACTCAGAGGTAAGTGCTTTTAAATTCTTGACACACAAGTGTATTATCGTTGTAGGTGTATTTCTGTTAAAATTTGGATAGATAACAACTGTCATATGTTACTATGGTGTTAACCGATTTTGCAATGTTTGACTGTATGGGTATTGAGACAAATACTCCCAATATATTTTAGTTGTCCGTCTTTTACTCAGACTGTCTTTACTTTTAATCTTAAGCATAACATCTTTGCATAATCTTAAGCATAAAATTGGCTGTTTGTTCCCCATTCTCTCTCTCACTCTCTCTCTCTCTCTCTCTCTCTTTCTTTCTATTTTTTCTCTATCTCAATATCTTTTTCTCTTTAGTTATCTTTATAAAAATGTATGTATCAATCTATACTTGCGTCTCTTTCCTCAGTTAATGTTTCTTTTCTTTAATTTTGGAGTTATGTCTATTATCCATTCATCGAAATACTACCCTCAGATAAACACATGACACACTTTCAGCCTGTCTGTATACCTTCTTAATATGTCTGCATTTTTTTCGCAGGTCGATCCGTTTCCCCCACAAGCAACAACCAGCAGTGCCCCCGGTGCCTCCTCCGGGACTCGCACCTCGGCACAGCGACCGACCCCCAGCAACACCAGAGCAGTGGCGACAACGAGTTCTTCAGCTGGTGGAACAGCACGGGGCACCACCACGCGGACCACTAGTTCATCATCAAGCAGGGCTACGACAGCATGTAGTCGGTTATAGCTGATGGTTCCCCTAGAAATCCCTAGTAGATAGAAACTAGTGTATCGAACTAATATGTTTAGGATGCAATGGGAATCGCGTGGGGTTTGTGGGTAAGGGGATAGGCAGGTCGGGAAGGGGTAGAATTAGCGTTTCGTATGGGGGTTGTGGATATGGGTTGTTAAACAAGGATATTATATGTGTATGGACGATTGAGTGCTAGACTGGTAGTGTAGTAATTTATATTTTCAACATGTCGTGTGTTATTTTATTGGTTCAACATATTGACCAAAGCACAACTACGAACGAAATGCTTTAATGGTTGTTGTTTGAAGTATCAAGCAACAAATGTTAAATCCAATTCGAACATTAAAGGATTCAATTTCCATATAGCCTTCTCGTTGATCATAGACTTAATGTATCAATTTCACAACCTAAGTCTAGACTAAGTTTCAATGTTATAACAAACGGCCTAGACCTAGGCTGTGAAACTGGCCACATGAGTTTACAATTATAAACAACTTACAATAGCTTTAAAAGGCAGAATCAGCTATTCAAGTTGTTATGCCGCTCTTGATTATTTTACTCACCATAAATAGTAGTATGTATTTGTACAACATTTTCATTACACTGCGAATTCATAATTCCATTGTTATGGTTTCTCATTGTGATGTCGAGAAGTATAGCACTTTCTTCAGAGAATTCACAAAACCAACGTACGTATTCCGTATTGAATTAAGTTCTGGTATAAGCTGATTGTTTTTGCCCTGTATCAGAAACCTAAAACATTTCAAAAATGATACTTCTAGATTTAATTCTAGAACAAAATATATAAATATGTCGAATCAACACATTTATCTGCTTCGTTGCAGTTTGTGTAATCTTGTGATTTCGAATAAGGTAAAATTCGATATGTTAGCTAACATTAATGTATTTAATTTAGCTCATAACAAAACAATATTTAGTGATCATGATAATAACTTTTCGTCACAGTATTCATTTCAAAATTATTTCTAGTCTCAAAAAGCACAATGGTTATTTATCTAGTCGTTAGACTGTTGCATTCAGCCGTCTAGTCAATCATATTGAAACCAACACCAGTATCGTTCTTATCAAGTTTGTATATGTGCCATTAATAACACTCGAGGGATTTTACTAACATATACATCGTTATATTACTGCCGCTTTGATAGCAACACATTGTCCTCAATCTTATAAAACCAGTATTTGAAGTCCTGCTCGATCCCTTTTAATCTGCACCTATCGGGAATTCATTTACAATATTGGTTCTTCAAATATATTCATAAATAAATATGGGGATTAAAGGTACATCAAAAAGTATTTAATGATTAGTTCAGTCAACTCATACCGTGAAAAAGGGTGCCCATTATATTTTTTATGCAGTGCAATAAGATAAATTGTTTTCTATTATAATTTCTTAACTTCTTATATTTTAAGTCACATTTATTTGTACAATGTATTTCACATTGGATCATGTCACAACAAGTTAAATATTTCGTTAGTTTTCTTTAAAACGATTACCACTTCCGTCGCGTAGTCTTTTTTACATAGCAGTTAACTTCTACGTGCCATTTATTTTCACTTTTACTGGTTATAAATGGGATCAACTATTTTTTTTAGATTAGTAGTTTTTCAAGATTATAAAGTATTATTGTTTCTCATATATAGGATAGCGAGTCTCACAAGGAAAATACATAGCAAAACCAATAATAATTCTGTATTGTGAATGTATTGGTACATATTATTTTAAGAATTAGAATGAGTAACTTCGAAAATATATTTAATCAAGGTTTAAAATTTAAGATGTAAAAGGGTAGCGTGTTTGTTTAGATACATTTTCACACACACACAAAAAAATATTTATACACATGTAGTTATGTGTGACAAGTCTAAACTATTTAGTACTCTTCAAAGTATTTTCAATTAATCATGATTTTTAATTTAAATGATAAAGTTGGTCATTGCGATAATGTTCCAAAACCAGTTCTTAATATTGTTTCATCAATAAATATATTTTACTTTGGGACAAAAAATGTTGGTTTGTCACAAAAACATAATAACTATATTATTCATTAACATGTTTTGTGATGTTTATTAAATATCTATATATTTTATAGCAACTGTTTATATAGAGGGTATTTTTGTACATGTGAAATGTGTTCAGTAATTGTAGTGGTAAGGTTTTATTTTAAAAGCTTAGGAATTTCAAATAGAATAGCAATCTGTACACGTAGTGGCATAGACTAATAAGGTCTGAAGCCATTGACTAAATTTTCATTTAAAAATCATGTTTCATCATGTTGAAAATGTTAACAAGTGTCTTTTCAAGATACGCGTGTCTACGGAATATTTTATTTGCGAGCATAACACATGAACATAGGCTCAATGCTTCAGAACGATAAAAGTCAGTCAAGCTTGTAGAACATAGTTACGTACAGTATTTGCAGGTATTATTCAATGTATAACCCTATGGGTCATCTAATCTGTATATTTTTCAGGTAAACTGACTCATTGATTTTCACGTACTGAATAAATGATATTCTAACGATCATTTATTGTCTTTAAGGAAGGGTAAAGTACCAGTAGCCATGCTTGCATTGCT
The DNA here is from genome assembly GCA_001703475.1 of Hydroides elegans. Classification (NCBI taxonomy): domain Eukaryota; kingdom Metazoa; phylum Annelida; class Polychaeta; order Sabellida; family Serpulidae; genus Hydroides; species Hydroides elegans. Next base: position 23,515 of record LQRL01059549.1, read on the forward strand.
TAAAACCTAGTATATCCAGTTTTAAAATTATACTCAATATCTGGATGTTTTCAAATAGACTTCCACTTAACTGAATTATTCAAAGTCTAATTATATTCCATTAGCTTATACACTGTGGCATGCATTTTATGTTGCTCTATATATCCTGTAATGGTCTGGCTTTGGTATCGATTTACCGGGTAAGCATTCTAAGCTGAGAAAAAAAATTTGAATCTCATTTTAATATGAGGGTGTGCGAATGTATAACATTTAATATTTTTAAATACGCATGATGTTTTGAAGAATAAAATATATATGTTTTACTATTTTCGTTTTATTTCCATATCTCATTCAGCACAATATTTTATTCATTCATATCACAGAACGGAAAGCTTGACTTTCAACAGTGTTTTATCTAGATTTCATCCAATCTAAAACATGGGTACACAATAACTATAACAAGTAGGTCAGTGAAACTGACTAAGTCCCCCGCCGTCCCAATCCATGCAACGGCATTTTAAGTCGCACGACCGAGTTCACTGGCTTATAACGAAACATACCCGACTATTTCATTCGAAGGCATTTCCATTGCTTGTAGAGATTAAATCATCTTAGTTAAGTACCCGGTTATTGGTTTCTCTAGGAGAGAAATAATCTGCTATTTATGCTTAACAATGTTTTTTGTTACGTTTGTAGAAAAATTCAAGTATATAATTCATAAATTGGTGACCACACTTTTGAAAGCGATACCTAAGTGCATTTTGACACCAAATGTGGTGTGACGACAAAACCAATACCCAGGTGCACAACTTCAATATATATTCCTTCATTGTAAGTTTCATTGTGTTGAAATTCCTCATTTTTACCTCAATTTTGGTCGCACGACACAATCAATAGTTCAATACCCAGGTGCACAACTTCAATATATATTCTTTCATTGTAGTAAGTTTCATTCGGTTCTGCCCAGTAGATGTGGAGTTCGGTCGCGGAATAGTAAACTCCAAATTGTGCTGAAATTCCTCATTTTTGACCAAGTCGTACGACCCCAAGTTTGGTCGCACGACAAAATCAATACCCAGGTGTACAACTTCAATATATATTCTTTCATTGTAGAACGTTTCATTCGATTCTGCCCAGTAGATGTGGAGTTCGGTCGCGGAATAGTAAACTCCAAATTGTGTTGAAATTCCTCATTTTTGACCAAGTCATACGACCCCGATTTTGGTCGCACGACAAAACCAATACCCAGGTTCACAACTTCAATATATATTCTTTCATTGTTGAAAGTTTCATTCGATTCTATCCAGTGGATGTGGAGTTCGGTCGCGGAATAGTAAACTCCAAATTGTGTTGAAATTCCTCATTTTTGACCAAGTCGTACGACCCCAATTTCGGTCGCACGACAGAACCAATACCCAGTTGCATAACTTCAATATATATTCATTCATTGTACAAAGTTTCATTCGATTCTGCCCAGTAGTTTTCGAGTTCGGTCGCGGAATAGAAACCCACCTGAAAAGTTGACAGACAGACGGACCCGGATCCAATAGTCCCCCGCTACCGCGCTACGCGGCGAGCGGAGGACTATTAAATTTATCAATGATTTAAACGATATTTATCTCGACAAAAAATATATGATAAATTGTCTTATTTTAATACACATTTTAACTATTTAATGAAAACATCTAGCTGCATTTATAATCAGTATGCTCCTTTAAGTACATTTGATTACTTCTTTGCCAGTAAAACGAAGTTTCTCGGAGAAAGACTCGGATCAAATATTGGAAACAACTGGCCGTTGATTCCTGCAACAAAACAAAACAACGGAATTTAATATTTGTAAGTAAATGTATTTCGACATTGCTTTACAATCCATCTAAGCAATCATTGGGGATATATTTCATAAACAGGTACTTTTGCATGATTTTAAATCTACCCGTATATAATAAACAAAAGTAAACTTAAGGCCAAAATGTAAAAAAAAATCGGAAATATATACTCTTTGGCTTTGTAGCCTCAATATTTTACGGCTTTTAAACTCCTACATCCAAACGTACCATGTTCTTTTAAGAACTGTACGCGATCATACAGCACAAGCGACTCGACGAGCGGGGCAAGCGACAATCTGAACGTGTAATATGCGACCACTTCCCGCCATCGAGCAAGTCGTTCTTCGGCCCTTTTCAGTTGGTCCTCGTTTAGGTGCGGGTCCAAGTTGATTTTCAGCAAGGCCTTTTCTGCGTATCTGTTGGTGAAGAATAAGAATGTGAACTGCATTCAATGAGGAAACGGAAAGTATTAAATTCATTTATACGTAGTACACACAAATCAATACACTCCAAAATGTTATATATTAAACCCACCCCATACCGTTTGCTATTTGGTTTATCCGGTTTATTTTTTAATATATTCGAATTTAAATATTTGCCTTCATGTATTTAAGAGGTTTACTAAAATTATAGCAAGTTAACCTAATCTTAATTTATTTATCAGGGTTCTCTGTTTTATCAGCTGCATTAAAGTACCGTTGAAAGCCAATCTGGACGGATTTGTTGACAGCCACCCTCACAGATGTGTGGTCGAAATTCGGGTCTTTATCTCTGATTATTTCTTGGAGTGCTGCTCGGTAGCAATGTACTTGCAGATGGTCCGTATTTGCTACAAACGAATTAAATAAAAATAATCAATCTACAATACTTATGTGCAAAGGAGATATGCAGTAAAATATTAGAAAGGTCACCAAAAATACGATACCAAGCGAGCTTATGTCAAGCTTGTTAACAACGAAAAAGCCCTAATTTTCAATCTTGAAGATAGTGTTGTGTTGAGAATTTAGTCTGTAAATTTAACCAAGCACTCATAAATATAAACCAAAGACATAGGTACCTAATAGCCGGTCGTGATAGGCATCGATGAAGTGACAAGCCATCTCTAGTGCTTCGTACCCGATTTCCATTTCGGCAAAGGAAGAATATGCCTGGCTCATTGGAAAACCTAAATCTTGATTGGAATCTGTTCTTGTTGCGCTAGAGTGAGATAATGAGATAATAAGATAATTA
>LQRL01059554.1:0-12554 GCA_001703475.1 Hydroides elegans
TTTTTTCTAGGCAAAAACCTTTTAAAAACCTTTTTTTCCAAGACAAAAACCTTTTAGAAAAACCTTTTTTTCTTGTATCGGTCGCTGGGAAGCCTGCATAATGTAAAAGTTCGAATTAACGAATACACGGATAATTCGAACCAACTTTTAGCCTGAAAATCCCTATCTGTAAGACAATTTTTTGTATTTCCATTGCTTTTTTTTTTGAGCTCAAAGAAATGCATTTTAGTCAACCTCAAAGTAACCACAGATTAAGGATTAGTCTTTGTTGCCACATCAGGATGATACATTATATCTCACAAGCGTTGCTTTGAACCTATGCGTGGAGGGAAAGTTGTTTTGAGCAAAAGGACATTTGTTAAAAGACCAAAGGTAGCATTAACCATGATACCCCTCCCTATTGTGTACATGCGTTGCTTTCATCTCTATAATTTAGTAGTTATGGTCCAGAGCAAATGTTCTAGGTTAACAAACCAAAGGCAACATTTGACTATAGTGACAATCATTTAAATTGCAATTCATTAGATGAATAATAACTTGCATTATTTGAATGGAATGGTTCCATTTGAAATTTTAAATCACGGAATTTATGCATTTGAATTTATTTTGTGTTAAACTAAAACGATTATTTTTAAAACAAGTTATTTTATAGCATTATAAAAATGACAATGAATTCTAAGGGACAGTATTAATATATTTGAAACCCCTATTTATATATAGAATAGATATTGAAACTAAAAAGTGACTTTCAATTTGATAAACCTGAACGAAAGGCAAAATACTGATAATTCGAACCCACGGTTAATTCGAACTAATTTTTGTGGTCCCAACGAGTTCGAATTAACGAGAATCTACTGTATTACAATCATGTATTATAAACGAAGAAAGGGTCTTCATAAACCATTTAAATTCGACCCCCTATAAAACTTCGGAATTTACGATAAAAAGTACCGTAATTACCGGTGTATAACCCGCGGCTTATACACCGATTTTACAAACGAAACACCTGGGTGCGGGTTATACACCGGTGCGGGTAATATACCGAATTCGAAAACATAAAATGGTCATTTTGAAATGTTAAAAAATTGGACATATCGAAAAGTTATGGTTTTGACTTGAAAAACCGTTGAGTGACGGCTTAGCTTAAATACCAGAATATGCATAACCTTATCATAGTGGGGTTTTGCTATTACACAATAGGAAGATCAGTGATGCTGAGAGATTAGCGAGCGACACTTAATAACCAATGAGTAGCGTAGATAAAATACTGAGTGACTCAGATGGGTATTTGCTTTATATAGCCTTATCGTGTCAGATGTATTTATTGAAAAGACGATTTAGGGGTTATGACAGATATGGGATAGGAGTGATTTATGAGTTGTGAAAAGAGGTGAAGTTGAGGGGGGAAAAGTGAAATCATTTTTTAAAATAATTGATAGTTTTGAAATATAAATATTATATAAACTAAACCCTAAACTGTATCAGTATTTTTTTTATAATTGATAGTTTTGATTGATACTGCATTGTATAGATATTTTATTTCACTGTAAATTGACCTTTTTCAAAATCTAGGGGGTGCGGGTTATACACCGGTGCGGGTTATACACCGAATTTAGAAACATATTCCTCCAATTTTGGAGGTTGCGGGTTATACACCGGTGCGGGTAATACACCGGTAATTACGGTACTGGAAATCGATCTAAAAAGTCCTGGAAATCGGTCCCAAAAAGTCCTTGAAAGTCCTGGAAATCGCCCATGAAAATTCTGTACGCACCCTGGATCCAAGGTCACTGACCTTCTAGTTTTTTCTTATATTAAATTGCGAGCTTCTTTTCTGTGTAAATATTAGTCAAAATTAAACAAGTAGGATCAGTATTTGTAGCATTATTTAGTTTTTGTTAATGGGTCTGACACTCAATAAGAATATATATTTCTTCAAGTCAGATCCTTTTTGTTTCATGCACTGTTCATTTATTTACTGATATAACTATCGTCGAAATTGTACTTTTGCATGTATTACGAAATAAAATATCGTTTCGTTTTCGTTATCACTCGTAGGCCCCAACCCCAAAGTTAGGGGCCCATAGGCTCAAATGAAAAGGTTAAAGGCTCAAATGAAAGGTCTCGATGTGCCTTTTGACCGTTTCGGCCAAATTCGGCCACCAGAAATGGCCGAATTTGGCCGAAATGTAAAAAAAAAACAACGGTTTCTAAAAATATGGGCCTGTACTGGCTAGAACTTTTGATTGGAAGGTCATAGAGATTTGGTTATAGGCTCAAATGAAATGTCTTGATGTGCCTTTTCAAAGTTTCGGCCAAACTCGGCCCTCGGAAAATGGCCGAATTTGGCTAAACACACTCAAAAGTTGTGATTTTCAAAACATGAGCACATACGAAATATTCAATACCCCTTCGAATCGGGGGACGATTGGGGTCTTTTCGTGTTTTACAAATAATCAGTTGTTTTTAAATGTTTGGAGGGAGTATTTAGTAAGTAAAATTTATCGTCCAATCACATGGATTGCATCCCTAATGGTTTGATGGACGTAATTATGGTGTGACGTAGATTAGTCTGGAAGAATGGGTAAGAGCTTTTGAACGGAAGGTCATAAACAAACTTGATTATAGGCTCAAATGAAAAATCTTTGCGTGTAGATGTGCCTTTTGGCAGTTTTTTTGGCCAGATTCACGTCCAGAACTTTGCCGAATCGGGTCAAAATACCCTAAAACAACGGGTTTTCGAAACATCAGCTTGTACGGGCTAGAGCTTATCAACGCAAGCTCATAGAAACACGGTTGTAGGCTCGAATGAAAGGGCTCGGCATAAATATATGCCTTTTGCTTTTTTTGTTGCCAGATTTGCTACATGAAGTTGGCCGAATTTGGCCAAAATACCCCAAAACAGCTGTTGTTACTAAATGTTTAAGATGTGAGCATAAATCATGATGAGTTTACCCTGACATACATCCCAATACAGTTTGATTTAATATTGTATCATCTGTTTAAGTGGATTATGCATTTCCTGAATCATTCGTTTTGCAGATCCAGACTTAAGACGCCTAAAGAGAGGAAAGGTCAAGAAACTATACAGGAAGGCCATCTTGTCAGTAAAAAATGAACGTCTACAACAACGCCTGAAGGAAACTGAAGATGTATCACTCGAGTATGTAGTATTCTCAAAACGATTGATGTTAATGTTAAACTAAACACACATTTCAAAATTCATATACACCTTAAAATTATCGTTTATCATTAGTACTGTTTAACTTAAATTTATTGGTTTTACATTGACCAATTAAAGTTGACGTTTGAGAAAGCATTAAAAGCGCATTTTAAACATATTTTATGATGATAGATAGTTGAAATCGCCTAATTTGTAAAATAAATGTCACGACAAAATAACATGATACCATGTCTCAACCTAAAGATTGAATAGTAGTGAATGCTAAATATAAACATTAAAGCTTTATTTTAAAACATACCTAAACGTTTTCCTCATAAACACTGTCATGAAATCTGTTCTAATACAGGCAAATTCTCGCTGCCCGAAAGACCGAGCAAACCATTCCAAAGCCAGATGCTACGGTGACTGACCCGGAACAAAATGACGCTACAGGGTCTTTGTCAAATGGGGAGAAGAACCGAGATGTCTCTCACACCGAGCGACCCTTGCAGCCCCCTGTCTTTAGCATGTATACGAATGTCAAAGAGATTGACGCCGAGGTGTTTGCACAGCTCAATTCCGAGGCACAGGGGCATTGCTGTTAGTATTTTTGTGTTATTTGATCCAATTGAGCTTGAATTTCCGTTAGGCAACAAATATGAATAATTTTTGAGCTATGGCTAACTGGCAGTGCGAAGTTGCATTCTTTATTTTTGAGAGATATTTTCGATCCTGATTCATAAAAATGCAGACATTTTATTTCCCACTGTGGCAAAACCAAGTCATTGAACCGATACATTATAGCTAGCAACTGTAAACAAAATATTTACATGCCATGTCGGAAGTCGGAGAAAAACAGAAAACTATTGTTTCGTATAATAATCAACTATTTTCTGAAATATATGAATATGTAAATTTTCGTTTTACAGGTTGCATGTTCCTAAAGGCATGTATGAACACCGACTCTCATTTTGATCTTGACAAGTGTGTTCATGCATTAAAGGTTTGTCTATTTATAACAAAATTGTTACGATTAATACAGTAAGCATCTTGAGTTATGTAGCGCTACTTGTACACATAGTATGGTTGTCACTTTTTCTTAGTAAGTGAAAGGAATGTAGATGTAAAAGTTGTCGCAAACCAATCACTTTATTACATTTCGTTGCCAAGCATTGCATCCTTTTATATGTATTATCACGTGATCAAACAGGTATGGCGTCCATGGCAACAGCTGTCGCTTCACGACCGGTGTCGATTCTTATGTCGCGTTCACATGGCAACCTCGACAAATTCCGATTGCACGCTCAAGGAGGTCATGTATTACTATGCAAAGTGAGTATGTGTGTGTCGTTGGAGATCATCTACTTCTTTTTCGGAAGGTCGTAAAGATTGACGTTTGCAGCTTCGATAAAACAATACATGGCAATGTTCACATTAAATGAATGATAAAAACAGCTGAAAAAGCATAATATGCACACATTCTAAAAACAAGGTGTATCTGTTTCTAAACTTTAACCTGACATTCACTCTTTGATTATTGGGTTTGACAAATTTGGAATGCTTAACATTTGACTACTTGTTTTCGTGTCAAATCTTAAATGTGATTGCAAACCATTCGTCACAAATAAGTTGCTTATGAGAATATGACTATTCATTGAACAGGGAACTTGGTTCTGTCACGGTACAAACGCTAAAAGGCAGTGCTTCGGCCATTAAGCAACTGCGTGAGGATACACTGGCTGCAGCGAACTACTTTTACTCTTCTCACGCCTGCCACGCGCAGCAACAGGTAGATTGCGGCAAAATATTTTCAATTTTGAAATAAATATCTAAACCAAGCTGAACAAATGTGCTTTAAGACATAACGGTTATGTTAACCACAAAAATAACTATAACAAAATAAAAAACAGCGAAAATCAGGTTGACACCTCTCTTAATGGGTTAAGTGTTTTATGGCACATTCTACTAACACTTCTTGACGCCTATCATAGGGGATGCTTTACATGTTAACGTTCAATACCATTCTAGTTAATCTCGACCTATTTTTTTATATTTATCACCTGCACTTGGGAGTCATGATGTTGAAAATGTCGTCATTCACAACGTTGATTTCATAACCTTTTTGTCTCTTGTCGAAGGATCAAAACACCGGAAGTCGGAGCTACGGTGACCTCATGGCGGCCATTTTGGCTTCTTACAGCGACCAGTGCATCGTGTCCGCCAGGTAAAGATAAAGTCGTCGTGCACTCTGTATATTTTCGAAGAGGAGAACATCATTGCATTGATAAAAATGCAATGACTAATCAAAACCCCGTTCTCGTCTGGAATGGTCTGGAGAAACTGCAACAATACCTGAAAAAAACCCTTAAGATTGGAAATGAAACAAGCGCGGTCACTCTGTATCATGATAAAATTGAGTAATGAAATCGGCACAAATATACCGAGGTCAATCTTAAATACCATATGCAACTATTTATTTGTGTAAGGTTCTTTGTATATATTTCTGAATGAAAAAAAAAATACATAATCAATTTAGGTACATTTTGTATACACTCTTCCTATTTCAGTCTCCAAATCAACGGTATAGCTTGATTAGTTTCGTTAAAAAATGACCTCATTACTTTCAAATTATGATGATAATCCCTTCTTCTCAAAGGCTTAGCGGCGAGGCCAAGCAAACCGGACGCCATCTGTGTAGTGTGGCGATCCAGCTGCTCGGCGACCAGCTGCATTATGTCATGGACATGCTGTTGCAGCTGACGCAACTGGGTAGTCAAGATGGTGCTGTTGTCATGCCTCTGGCGCGGTTAGTTATTTTTTTAAAATACATTATTCTTTTTACGAATTTTGAAAGTAATAAAGAGGCCAGTTGAAATATATTTTGCTTATCCTTACAATAAAATGGTGCGGTTTCGTGCGGTTAGTGTGTTAACGCTTAGATGATAAAATGCACATATCAGGTACTTTGGAACTGAGGATTTAAGCTTGCTTTTTGATAATAAAAACAAACACCGATGTCAGATGCTGCTAAATGTTACCCTCGAACTTATTATGTAGTAGATCAAATGAATTTTCTCATGAGAACTATAGCCCATGATTTTAAGGACATATTAACCAATAAATGATGGTATGCTGGTGGAAATATCTAGCCATATACTTTGCGATTGAATTTTAATATTTTATCTTTCAAATGTTCCGACAGGAAAGCGCTTTCGGGCCATACAGTAACTGAGCATGCGCAATACATAAAACACGTGTTGACGGTGGCACTGCTTCGGAGGGTGTTTGCGAATAAGGCTGATCACTTGGTTCAGGTACGGCTATCTTCACGAATTAATTTATAAAACACTCATGCGTTATGATTAGAACGAGAAATGGCTTGATCCTGCAAAAACATATTCCTGCGTAGTTTTAAACTAAATATCTCGAAAATACATTTTTGCAATGCGGAGCAACAATAAATGATGCAAAATATAGGCTCTAACCGTCGTTCAACCTTTTCTGGTGGTTTGATAAAAAAGAAGCTCAGTATTTGCTTACATTTACTACATCCCGCTTTACATCCTTTCAAAGTATTTTTCAACCCACATCATAACACTATATTTTCTTCGCACACAGGAATGCCGTTCAATCGCCGCCCCACCGGACCTGCTCGCCTGGATCGAAGGTCACAACGCGCAGGATATTCTTGATCAACTTCCGGTCACCAAGCGGTTCAAGGGCGTCGCCATCACGCAGTTCTTGCTCAATGAGGCGTCACAGGAATTGTGTGACAGCTTGCTCGATGTGAGTGAGTTCGAATACCTCAAATAAAAATAAAGAATTGAATAATGATTGAATACTCGAACTCAATAATAAGACATAAATAGAGGAGAGAATATAATAGATTTCTGTAGTTTATTAGTAGTTTGCTCAGAGGAGTTTCGAGTCACTCACATGTGTAATCGCAATATATACAGGTGTACGATTTAAGTTCTACAGTTCAATTATTTCTTCGCGACCAAAGTATTTCATGTTTTCTGTATTTTATATGTTATCTCGAACCCTCTATTTTGATCAACATGTGCGGAAACGTATCAAATAAGTCATCTTTGTAGAATATATTGTATGTTCTCATCGACCAAGTTTTTTTTCAGCTGTTGATCGAAAACCCAGAAAAGCAACGGAAACCGGAAGTGACTGCAGCCAGGAAACAACCACCAGAGGGAGACAGCAGTTTGCAGGAAGCGGAAATGTTCTTCATCGATACCTCAACGTTCAGCAAGGGCGAACGCATGTCACAGGTAGGTGGTTTTGTAGGAGTAAGATGGAGTTTAAAGGTACATGTGGTTTTAAGGAAGTGATATAATAATATCTATATGTTTCGATATCGACATAGATAAATGTTATGCAATTTTGATTATAATTTCCGAACTGTAATAACAACACAAAATAATGTAAGATATATATGCCTATTTAGATGTTATCACTATATACAATGATAGTATTTGGAATTATATAATGAAAACGAAAACATAAAAGGAGGAAAATGTCTATATGAACAAAAACAATGTTACATATCTTGCAGGCTGTTATCGAAGAGAATCTGTCGCGAAAGGAGTTGAAGAGCCGCGTGTTTGGAGCGAACGAGGTCGAAGAGGAGTTTGTGGAGAGCGAACTCGAAGAAAAGGTGACACTTTGCCCAGAGTTGTTTATTATTAAGTATCAGTATAAGTTTACTCATTTGCTAAGCTATTTGCTGTCTCACATATTGATTTACTCGTTCATTCACCCGAGGAAATATCAATTGGCCGAATATATTGAAACCTCCGTGATGTGGAAATTAAAGGTGTCCAAAATGTGATTGGCCGTAAGACATTTTTCACACAAGCTGATTTAGTTAATATTTTCATTCACTTAGAGTATGTATTTTGACTTCTTTCAGAACTCTTCCATGATCGAACTCATAACACCTCAAAAAGCAGGCCACACTGACGAGGACATAATGGTTGCCACGCGACGCAATTTGCAAGATGCACTTAGCAACCATCACGACACCTTAGCAACGTCCGAGTCACCGCCGCCGAAATCCAGAGAAAAAGAAAACAATGACGCTTCGTTAATTGAATCAGAAAAACTATCGAATGAGGTCCAAGCGGACCATGACAAAGCTACCCCAACTGCTATGGAACTCGATAAAGACACTACAATGGATGAGAGTGACCTTGATAAATCGGCCAACTTAAATAGTCAATTACTCCTGCATAAAATTGAGAAAAGGAAGCGAAAAAAGAAGAAAGAGAAAAAGCGGCGCAACACGGATTCTCAAACGACCTCTCTTGACGATAGTCAGCAGAGCATGGGTATCTACGGTGGAGAATTCGCGTTTCACTCATTCGTTCTCGACACCGAGGAGGCCAGTGATGTGAATAATTCCATGTTGGAAAGCAGTCGCGTCGAGGTTGAACCAGAACCCTTTGTTGTGGAAACCAGTGAGACTGTAAAAGCAACTGAAACATCCAGAGTTGAGTCCATTGTAATAGAGGATACTGAGACTGTTGACGTGAATAAAAAGGAAACGGTCAGTCAAGCCGTGTGCATGTCGAGTGCCGGGCCCCGGGATGTCCTCGCTCTACGCTCATTCGTTACGGATACAACACCGCCTTCTAGCATTGAAAAGGACACGCCTGTTGTGAAGAGAAAATCAAAAGCTTCCTCAAAACGGAGGTTGGCATCCAGCGGTTCAATGGATATCAATGACAATGATATGGCGCAAAATGTATCAGTGATGTCGCAAACGGAGCTTAGTGTTTCCACCACCGTTCAAGAAACAACCTCATCATCTAAACAGAACACTAACCAACCCGATCCTTGCCAAGCCAAAGATTCGAATGAAACACAACCAATGGAAAATGAACCAATCATAGATTTAACAAGCCCTGGGCAAGCACTTGTCCATAATATGCAGGAGATGGGCCGCGTCGAGTTTTTGACTCCCGTCGCTTCGCAGTTAGCGTCGCAAGAGGACCAAGTAACTAGCACCGAAGGGAACAACCGCATCTCCGATGAAGCTAATATTTCGTTACATCTCTCGGCCGTGACCGATACGCAATCTGAAAGCGACAGCACCATGGCAACGAAAACACAATTACTTCCGGTGGTGCTTGGTGACCGCGTTGCTAAGGCGTCGAGCAGCCGGAAGCGCAAACGGAAGAATTCGCCGATGAAAAGCAGCGACATTGTAACCGAGGATCAGTCTTCACAAGATGCCGAAGTAGTTATTATTGAGGACACGCAAACGGAATCCGATAAATGGGGACACATCCAAAAAGAATCCGAAAATGAAATAGATGAATCCGCTGCGACTCTACCCATAGCAACAAAAGGAGACACACCCATTAAATCGAATGTCTCGTGTGATGATACCAGTCCATGTAAGACTAGTTCGCCACGTAAGAAGACGCGACGGCTTTTGGATCGTGCGTTGACAAAAGCTGCGACGCGATTGAGCGATAATGAAACAATGGAAACGAGTTCAAAAGCTCATGAGAATCACAATTCTGAGGCAGAGAAAGTGGAGGATTCATCGCATACAGCATTTTTTGTACCGAATTCCCAAAGTTCCAACGAGGATGAAAGCCGTTCTGGATTCAAAGAGGGCGAGCTGTTTGTCCCTTCTTCGCAAAGTCCTGGCGCCGATGGATGTCCCACTGAAGCACAAATGCGTGAAATGAGCGATCTGGTTATTCCCTCTTCTCAGTTCACTGAAGCTGAGCCAAACCAATCTGAGGCGACGGACAACACACAACCAGCAACCCCAACGCGAAGGCGCCGTAATGCTAAACACGGTATGCAAATATCTCCTGTTCGAAGTGGGTATGATTCCGACCGGCTTGTCATGGACTTAAGTGCCTCAACCCAGTCACCTACAGTGGCGGCAACAAGTGAAGCTGATACTACAACACGGGTGTCAACCACGCGATCTCCTACTAAAACGAGGAAAACAACGATGGATAAATCATCTAATGAACCATCTAATGAACCAAATAATGAACCCAACAATACTGAGGAAGAACAGGCAATGATGGTGTCATCCTCGAAACGAGAATCGCGTTCTCCACGCAAATCACCCAGGCGACCTCCACGAATCAAATCAGCGGTTGATCAGATACAGCGGTCCCAAACAGCACCTGATTCAACCAGTGAACTCGCCGATCCGCTGGATTCGCCCATTAGACCTGAACTGCGAAGGGGACCGTCGCTGAGGGTATCGGAGTCTGAGTACGAGAGTCCGACGCGAAGCGGTACCAAGGCGCGCAAAATCATCAATTCATTCGATGCCTATGCGCTGGAGACGTTTGCTGAAATTAAGGGTTCATCGCAAGAAGATATGGATGAGTCGTCGCTAGTAGTTAAAACGCCATCACCGCGGAAAAGCATCGCCACTAAATCCCCAGCGCAAAAGAACTTGTCGTTCACTGAACATGTCTCGAACACGCCGAATGAAACTGTTTCTAAAGTCGGAAACGAAAGCAAACTCAAAACGCCCTCCACACCGAGACGCAGCGCCCGTAGAAAAAGTGAAAGCACGTCGGTTGAAAAGCCAATCGCCGCGTCTTTGGATAAATCACGTGATAGCTCAACGGAATCGGTAAAGTCGAAAAAGAGTCGGCGTGGTTCTACATCCGACCAACTGCGTCGCTCGCCTCGAAAACCCACAGTAAGCGAAAGCGAGCATAATACGTCCAAATCGTCGATTCGAAGTGCCCAAAGCGAAAATGAAACGACTGAAAAGACAAACGTGAACAATAAATCCCGTGATATCTCATCGGATTCGGTCACAACGAGAGGACAAGTGCGTGCTAAAGGCAAGCGCTTTATTCAGCTGTCGTCCCCGGTCAAAAGGAATTGTCAACCACAATCAGCGTGTAGCAATGATGCATTAGTCTCGCAGTCGCTATCGCCCAGAAAATCACCTCGGCGTATGCATACATCACGTGATACAAAGAAAGCGGTGACTCGGGCTCGAAAACCAATGGCGTCACTTGACCGGCCGATATCTCCCGATGACATATTTTGCGAAGAAAGGGCCTTGCCCAATGCTGATACCGAATGCCGCCGCGAGAGTGATAGCTCACCGCAAAGACGCACGCGCTCGCAGTCACTTGGTTCAAGCTCAGGGTCTCCTGATGCAAAGTCAAAGTCACGGGAGACAAGATCAACAACACCTGAGTCAAGGCCAAAGTCACCAAATTCAAGGTCGAAGTCACCAGTTTCACGGTCAAAGTCACCAGAGTCAAGGTCAAAGTCACCTGAGCTAAGGACAAGGTCACCTCGCTCAAAGTCAAAGTCACTTGATTCAAGGTCAAAGTCACTTGATTCAAGGTCAAAGTCACTTGATTCAAGGTCAAAATCACCTGATTCAATGGTAGTTGATTTAACGTCACCGTCATCTGATTCGAAGCCAAAGTCACGGGAAACAAGTTCTGCAACACCTGATTCAAGGTCTAGGTCCCGTGGTTTAAGGTCAAAGTCACGTGATTCAAGCACGATGTCAATAGACTTAAGGTCAGAGTCACCTGTTTCCAAATCAAAGTCTCGTGGTTTGAGTGCCAAGACGCGTGATTTGAGTGCAGTACCGACGTTTTCGACGGTGGACGCGGCTCGGGGTCCACCGAGAAGGGGACGACCACGGCGCAATGCAGCGGGGGAGACGATGTATGACGACGGCACGCGATTTAAGGTGAGTGTTGGTATACCTTAATGGATTTTCATAGAAAGATGACCCCATTTTACTTAGGAAGGTTGCTACATTTTACATAAGAAGAGGGCTACATTTCTAATATGTTTGGTGGGTAAAGGGATTAAGAAGGGAATGTGTAAGTAGGGTTTTGGATGGGGGAGGGTTGTGTTATAGAATGGTGTGGGTAGAAAGATGACGGTGACAACACATTTTGCACATAATAAGAATATCGAAAATTTACGGTATACGCGCGTTGCGTTCAGCTTTAGAGCCAAGGACCCAAAATACGAATGCCATGAACTCGTTCAATATTAAATATATAAGACAAATGGTTTAGAGTTTCTACATAATGATGTCAACATAGCACCAGGGGTGTACCTTAGCGGGCGCGCGGTCGCATATGCGACCGTCGTTTCGGCCGCGCGACCGTCGATTTTGGGAAGGTCGCGCGGCGCGCGACTGTCATTTTGGGTTTGTTATTAAATCATTTGTATTGTTTTTACTACTTTAAATTATGCTATTCATTGATTATGTTAATTGCATATCTAACATTCCATTTTATTTGTTTTTTTTTTTTTCACACCATTTACAGCGATGCCAATAAGACAATTTTCACAATCGCCAAACTGGCGAGTGAGTCTTGATATCACACTCGCAACGGAAGATTAA
>LQRL01059557.1:921-12234 GCA_001703475.1 Hydroides elegans
ACAGCCCGTAGCAATCGGCGCGGCTGCTCTAGTTAGTTAATAGTCGAAACATGTAGTGGAGCGGGGCGCGGCCGTCGCCTTTGACGCGATTAGATTAAGGAAGGGCACCCCATGGCTCGATGAAAAAAATGTAGAATGACAATAAACAACTTTACAGATACGAACAACATAAAACTTATGATATCTTAACTTTATCAATGTGCAAAAATGTGGTTACTTTTTTGCAAGCAAAATGAGCCTGTTTTCTTTTCTAGTCAGCTTAGCAGAAAAGGAGTATATACGTGTATTAATGTGTTGGATATTGCCTAATTACCAATAATACATAAGACAAAACTGTTTATTAAACCATTAAAGCAATTTTTATCGATTTTTGAATGGTTATTATCATACATTTGTAATTTATTGCGACAATAGGGAAATCATAAAAGAAGATGCTCCTCGAATCTCCACTTCAGAAAGGATTTACTCAAAATCTCTAAGTAAGCTGGGATTTGATGGTGAACACCTTTTACGACAAACTGCTCGTGAGGTGCCCTTCATTAAGGGGGCGCGCGGGGCATTTGCGCTTAAATTGATATTCCCTTGATTGAGCTGTCAATATCTGCAATCATTTAATAGACTGTTCAAAGCAGCGCATCTTCATTGAACATGGGGCAGTTTGGTGCCAATTAAAGACGGAGGGCTCCTTGGTATTCGGTGATTAGATAGAGCTTAACAAGTTTTTTATTGGCTATATCGGGGGAAGGGACACGGGATGGGGTGACTGGTGGAGGGGGGAGGGGGAGTTGTGCCCTGGTGATGCTTTTCTGACCGGTTCGAAAATGCAACAAGATCATAATATATGGCATGATTGAAAACAAGTATAATTATCATGTAGTGCTCAATAATTTGAGCATTTAATTATTTATAAAAGTCATTCCATTTTATTCCTAAAAGCAAAACATATTTATTAATAATAAAATGGTTATATATTACGTGCATAAGATGCTGCTAAATATCCACATAACGGAACCTTAAACATTGTTTTTTTATATTCTGCAAAAAGTTGGCCTACGCCGAGAGAATATGTTCTGATTCAAACCTATGAGAATGTGTTTTTCGGGGACGATTTTTTTCACTGACGTAGAAACAAACGTTTTGCTGACTTTTAGTTGATGTCGAATATTTAAAGAACATACGAAAAACTTATGGGTCATCGTGATTACGTCTCTTTGACGTCATATTGGAGATCGACGTCTCTGCTAGGCGACCCTTGCCGAGTGGTTAATGTCCGAATGATTTCTCGTGTGACGATGCACATTGTTCGCCGTTTTCCATAAGGTTTAAAGTGTCGAATATGTCCGAATAAAAATTGAGATTACAATGTGCATGTAAGGCGCCTTTCGTGTCACAGCAACATGTTGATTTATTTAAAATGTATACTATCCTAAACAAAGTTGCTCAATCTTGATTAATCAAGCAGAACACGGTGCTTTATTCTAGAATCAAAAGAAATAATTATAAAAATTAGCAATGATCAAATGATATGTTTTTCCGTAACTTATCACAATTGTCATTAGCTAAAACCACAATCAGGTCGTTGAAAATTGGCCATTTGTGTGTTCATGCATATTTTTAAAATGCCCAAAAAAATGCTTTTCGATTATGGTGCACACCAACAATACGGCTCAAAACAATTGACGTCACTCCAATCAGCTGTTGAGCTTTTGCTGCAGTGGTTAGACATGCAGTGCATGCAGTAACATACACATTGTGTATCTTAAGCGAAATACGCGTGTTTCAAACAAAAATTGCATCAATAAACCCGTTTAAAAACGCAAAATTAACGAAAGATGATGTGCCTGATGGTTAATTATCAAGTACAAATTTAATTGAAAAGTCAAAAACTGAACTTAGAATTCAACTTAGATTTGGTTGGAATGCGGAAATATGTCTGTTTCTGCTAATAAAACTTTATTGATTGAAGGGTCTGTTTCTTAATTTAATTCTTCCTACAATGTAAATTCAACATCATTGTTTTGCAAAAAAATAAATATTTCATACACGTCTCTTTTCGTTCTTTTAACAAGATTATCATTATAAATATACATATACATGTAAAAGGAACCATATTATAAAAGCGCGTAGATTACCCACAGGTGGACTACACATTGATTGGCTATGTATACTTTTTTTTTCAAAAATTGACACATATTTCTTTCTTCTCTAATTTCTCTTTTAGAGAATTGAGGTTTGCGTATCAGCAAAAAAAGCTGATGAAATTAGTATTACAATTGACCTGGGAAACTAGTACGAAAAGAAGATTTAATATCGTTTAATTTGAATGGACAATGAGAGTTTTTTTAATTATAAACCTAGGCATCAGAGATGTAAAGCCCCCAGCCCATGCGAAACATTCTTTATCACGAATATTTGTCGATTAAAAGAAACAGGTAAACAAATTATCTTTCTCACAACCTCTTCTTACTTCGTTTTTCTCAAAACGTCTTTGTCACACCGTTTCCCTTACATATTCGTCCACGCAACGTAGTCCTCACAACGTCACAATATACGCGTTATCTTTTTGTGCTGTACAAATATCCCGAAATAGCCTACCTTAAATTAGTCTAAGTTCAGACCCTCGTAATTTCGACAATATTTGGTCGATCAAACTGAAACCTCGGCGTTTCATACCTGAAATGTGTATTCTGTCACTCTGTGAAGTTTCAGAACCATAGAATAGAGGCTTCATACCAAAATGCCGCGGACAAAGTGTTGTATAAATATCCCAAAACATCTCAAATTCATGTAAGTTCAGACCCCCATATTTTCGACAATCTTAATTACATGTTGCAAAACAACAGTGTTTCATCATTTTTCCTAAAATATTAGTTTTTAGTGTGAATAAATGTGTTAAGTTTTGCTAGTCCCAGTTTGACAGACAAAAAAATCAGTATCATACTGTAAAGAGAAAAAAACTAACGGAGGGACAGTAAATAAGGTATCTAAGAGGCACATGTTTATGTATTCAAGCGTGCATGCGATAAGACAAGGCGATCAGGATGTCTAACCGCTTGTGCAGCCCCTCTCGCTGAGCTATTCATAGTAAAAGTTTTGAGCCGTATTGTGTCGTTGAATTTTCTAGTTTTGAAAAGTAACAAATGTTAATATTTTGTGAATAAAGCGCAAGACATTGTAAGCTGTTTTTCATATTATCCTTTGCAATTGCAGTACCGGATCCCATAAAAAAACATATACATGTAGCTGCTTGAATATCAGCTAGTGTTTTTTTCCGCAATATGTGGTTTTGCATTTCATCTTCTTAAATTCATTCATGTATATTGGCTTGATATTGGGCATTTTTTGTATCGATATCAAATTGATTGAAATAACGGACCCCGCATTTATGAATTCATTTATGATTATTTTCTCTTCACATGTATATGCTTTTCATGAGCAATCCCATATAATTGCATCGCCATATTTTCTCTTTGAAATTCGAACCCATCCCGTGATTCAAATCCCCACTCCCCATAGTGCGGACCTGCCTTATTTTCTCCACCCACCAATTCCTCAATAAATGAGAATGATCCATTCTTCGTTCTGATTGGCTGAGAGAGATCATTGGATGAACAGCTCGTCTGCTCATTTACTCCAAACGATAATACCAATGAAGATGATACTCCTCTTTTATCCCCACACCATTCACAGCATTTTAATCACTCCAAACGGTTTGAAGTGCGATGAGTTCTTTTTTTAAGTTGAGGTTGATACGGTGACTTTCAGAGTCGTTTTGGAAAAAAACTGTATTCAATTCGAATCTTATGTGAGTTAATCGCGCGAGAGATTTAAAAACGCGTAAATTTTAGTAAAATGTAAAAAAAAATAAACATATCAAAACAGTTTGAAATTATCATTCACAGTTTGCATTTATATGTTTGAATACGAAAAAAGCCGCGCAAAAATTGCTCAATAAGAAGAAATTAGTTTTAAAAGTTTAAGTTAGTTTAAAAGTGTAAACGAAATCGATTGGATATGGATCTAAGGACAATGCAATACCTGAACGGACTCTACGGAATCTATTACCCTTGGTTTGCCAGTTGGCAATGTCATGGTGGAATGCCTTCAACATTTTCATCCCCAGGAATGATTCCGATGGTTCTGAGACACCGCTTATCTCCGGACCACATGAAAAAGGCACCGACACGTCATTTCATAAGCGACATTTTGGGATCGAACATTGAAGGTTGTGAAGAAGGGGAAAAATCAAAACGTCGATCGTCAGATAGTGATGAAACGGAAGACGAAAATGAGAGTAGCAAACATTATTCGAAAGCACGCGCGCGATTGCTATATCCAACCGATGCAGCAACGATTCAAGAAAATGAAAATGACGCCAGCGATAATACAAGTAGTCGCCGTCAAAGTTTGCATAGCAACGACGCAATGCGAACGCTTATCGCCCATAGCAACGCGATGAGTGGTAACCATGGTAGCATTGAAAAACACTCACAATCCATCAACAAGTCGCTTCCTCATATAGTGTCTCCAAACAACAATCTGAAACGTAAATATAGCGATGATGCATGCACACAAAAAAATGACACTTTAAAGAATGTGGGAATTCAAGATGGAGGTCATATTGGCGGGTTAAGTTCCGGAGAGAGTGCGGAGAAGAAAAAGAAAGCGCGAACGACATTCACGGGGCGTCAGATTTTCGAGCTGGAGAAGAAGTTTGAAATGAAGAAATATCTGACAGCCACGGAGCGGAGTGACCTTGCGACTTTGCTTCAAGTGACGGAAACACAGGTTGGTCCGATTACTTATTTTTTTATATTTGTTGAATATTGAAAGTACTTTTGAAGGGATTTTTATGAGACCTAATTATTTTCGACAATATTTCGACCAATATGTTTTACGCGTTGGACAATAGAAGTTATACAATGTTTTCCGAACATTTGTTTTTTTAATAAAACAATAAAGAAATAAACAGATGATAACTAAAAGTGAATTTAAATGCTCATTTTAAAACTTCTTGTTATTATACTGCAAAGTATATATACATATCAAATTTCATTTATTCTAAATATATGATGCGCACCGAAATTCAGAAGGACTGATTTTGTTAGGGCATATCATAAGGTCAAGTCAAAATTATCGTTATTGGTTGAGAGGGGTCATCGCGATGGTCAGCGATATATTATCACAAATTAAGATATTACACAAAAGTCATATGCGCATTATCATATGATTGCTTTTCAACTAAAATCCTTCATTGTACTAACACAATATCATGTTTTCATCGTCCCGATACGACCGTATAACAAATCCTAAACCATCATGCTAATGTAGTTGAAACAATGATTTTAATGAGATAAGATATTAATTAACAATGAATTAAGAACAACTCATATTTTGCAGCAACTTTATATGTTCTTTTTAATAGTATAGAATGTAGCATACTTTTCTTCTTTTTTTTATTGCCATTGGTTTTGAAGGCGCTTCTCATATCAACCATAAAGTGGCGCCTTGTTAAACTTTAATCATACATATATTGTGCCCTCTTTATCCTCATATATTAAGTTACACATAGTTGAAGGGCGATTGAAATGAGATGAGTTTAAATGGCGATAGTTAAATGACAAATGGCAAACCTTTAGATTACCCATCCTTTTCATTGTTTTGTACAATAATGTGAAACGATTCAGCCCAAATAGCATATGATAAATAGTCTGGCAAATTTAATCAAATTCAGTTGACACTTGCTTTGCAAGTGATGAAAATAATCATGCAGTCCCTCAAATGATAAAACGGAATTAGATTACTGCTTTTGAGAATATGATTGTGCATAATCTCTCCCAGAATAATCATATCATGAAACAGAATAAACCATCAAGAGACAATTGACAGCAACATGTATACAGGTTATTGACAACCTGATGATAATAAACCGTGCTAATTACAAACATAACTGTGAGCGCCAAACATCATTAACAAATTACAGCGATGAAAGATTCATTACCCACACAAAACCAATCAACCCTTATCGTTTCAAAACGCTTTCCCTTCATTCATGCAAAACCTATCAACCCTTATCTTTTAAACTTATTTTCAATCCGTATTTTCATATAAACAGGTGAAGATCTGGTTTCAAAACCGTCGCACCAAGTGGAAGAAACAGGAGAACATTAGCGAGTCCCAGGTGGCTGAGATTCGAAGTGCAGCGGGAAAGAAACCGGCTGTTCCCACTGCTTTGGCACCCCATCACCACCATCCCTCCCCACCCAAAGCAGCCCCACCCTGTTATCTAGGGGCGAGCGATCTAGGGGGTGGTTCGCAATCGAATGGCGGATATGGGTTTGTTGGTGAAACGCCGGGGCCACGATTTTCGGACCGGATGCTGTGTTCTACGGTCGGAGCGGAGGACTTTTCAACGGGCGGAGTGATGAACCTCTCGACAACCAGCACTCTTGCTGTTGGAGGGAATAGTGTGGCGAATAACCCTAGCATGGCAACGCCGCTTTCGGCGATCGTTTCGCTTACACAACAAGCGGCGCCTTTAGATACAGGCATGAGTCAAGTCAAGTCGACTATTCCATGTAAACAAGCTTCGTCTCAACTTGTAACATCGTCGTCAGTTTCGAAAATGGACACAAAACATGTGGATCACGTGGTTCCGGTCGCTGGACCCCAAAATAAAGACACCGAGGTATCAGTTAATGAATTGAATTCTTCAGTGAGTAATCGTACCACGAGTTTTGATAGTAAAATCCCCACGTCAACTGATGATACCGGGAATTTGTCGGTTTCTCAAAATTCTCCGCATATAAATACATGTGTTGATGAAGACCCAGTGAACCGTTTCGATTCTTCGTGTAAACCACCCTTCACTTATAATTGCGAAATTTCGAATGAGTTGAAAACGAATGATTTTGAAAATGAGTCAAATGATACGGCTATGGAATCGACAGACATAATCAGATAAATTATTTGAAGAATGTGGCTTTTGAATTGCTTTAAGTCAATATGTATTATACAATTTATTGATTTGAAAGGTGTGCAGTTATATAAAAATGTCCATTGTCGTAAACTCTTTTGTTAACAAAAACAAGTAAATGCTCTCAAGCATAATGGATAAGACCGGATTTCATGAGACTTAATTTAGTTTTTGGTTGCTTTCGATACGTCAAAGTGTTTATGTTCTTAAATGCAATGATTGATTAATAATATAATTATTGTTATTTTTGAATAATAGCAAAATGCAAAAATTCGTTCAGAGCGATCGTCTCTAAATATTTGAATCACATTTTAAAGCTGAAAAAAGTGTTTTTGTATTTAATGTTTAAATGAATTCAAAGTCTGAGTGATTATTGTTTCATCGTGCTTTGCTTTGGTTTAATGAAATAAATTAAAATGTATTTTATTTTGCTTGTTGGACTCTTTTAGTAAGATTTTTGATATGTGTCTTCTCAATTTATTTCTTCACTGCAAGAGCAAGAGCTTCATTTAGTAAGGGATTTTGCCAAACTCACATTCTACATCTTAGATATTCTTGAGCGCGCGAAACGCAAAGACATTTTATTAATATATCACACGAAGAGCATTGGCATTTTGCAGCAGAGTTAATAGCGAGAAAGTAATATTAACCGTTATAATAAAAGTTTCAATTTTAAATCATTCATAGATTTACAATACCATTTTTACAACTCAAATGTCCTCAAATTCAGTAGACATTTTGTTTTAGTTTATATCGTAAATTGGTGGAAATGCCGAGATTATAAGCCATACCGTTACACAACAATTATCGTGCTAAACTTTGCGCAGAAAAAAAGGAACATACGCTTTTTATAATTATTGTCAATAAAAATAGTATCATTATGCAGTTAATCAAATGCAATAGATGGTACTTGACAAGACGACCTATCTCTTTGTTGATTATTCGTAATTAACGGTTATTTATAATTGAACAAATATTGCCCTTAAAATGTTACGAAAATAGCCTCTCAAGATTGCTCCATCCAGGACCTATTGTGTCAAATGGCTGCTCTGACATCTAGACCTTTAGCTCGTTATTTGAACGGTATCTGTTAAAGCAAGAAAATTCATTGTCATTGAAAACATTGGATGAACGAACGGGGCATATCAGTGCTGGCATCCAAATACCAATTTACAAACCCTTTATTCGCAATAGCTTCACGCCGTTTAATTTAACACCCTTTACAGCTATTAAACAGTGAGTAAAGGCCAGAAGATTGCTTGTCGGCAAATTGCTTGAGAATCAATAAGCACCTCGAGGGAACGGGGGATATTGTGTTTTCTGCGGTTGTAATCAAACGGCGAACCTGCTAATTTGCTAGTTATTGTTCCGACGGAATTTGATAATCGCTCACCGAGAAGACAAACGCAAACCAGCGCCTTTATTGCTTTGTCCACGATGCGAAAGATTTAAATGCAATAAAGAGGAGGGTTTAAATGCAACTTAGAGTGTTTATAAAGTTTGGCGCATCACTGTCCGTTGCTTTATGCAATGTTGGTTACATCGAGTGACGTGCATTTTAAGTATTTAGTTTTTAACATGGCAATAAAATATGTATTGAAAAATATATGGTACAATTATTTGCATCAATCTATTGGGCGTAGACGGCTCCGTAGAGATCTTGAACGTCGCACCGATGTCGCTCCAGAAAATGACTTCTATAAACTTTAATATTCGATGCTAGCGGAACATCGACGTTTCGATTGTTCGTCATGGGTTGATAGGAAGGAATAGTAAAACATATAGATGGTCGTGTCTTAACTAAAAAACGTCGTCAAAAACATTAATACAATACATTCGGTTACATATGCCTTAGCATATTTAGGCAACGCTCATATACACAACGTTTCACATCATTTTTATCGACGTCACGTCGTAAATAACGTCATGAACATTTGCCTGATTCAAAGTAACAAATAAGACAAAAACAGAAATTGTCTCCGATTATTCGATTCATCATCGGATTGAGTAACACTTGATATCGGTGACCGTATCTTATTAACAAGCACCTTTCGCGCCCCTGGCGGCGGAGTAATTCATATAATCGGGTGATGTGAAAGAGCTTCAGGAATCAAGTGTCAAGGCAAGTTCATAAGATGGGCATTTGCACAAGCAATGAGTGATGAACTGCAATTAGTTGATTCCGCTTTAAAGTGTGACATAAGAAAAGCACCCCACGACATACATGAACATGCATATAGTTTCCGACGGTCTTTCAAAAACGCTATAAATACGAATAAAAACAAATGCTATTTTTTTCGAGCATGTTAAAGTTTGGAAATGGTGACTCTAAGCTGATTTTCCCCATCGTAAGATGGGGCAAACTTGTATTTGTTCTGCTTCAAGTAGGCAATTGCCTACTTGAAGTAGAAAAAAATACAAGTTTGCGAAAATTACTCAAGTCTCAAAACCATTTGTAAACATTTTCATACCAGCTAAGATCTGCCAGAAAACACCTTTTCTGAAGAACCTCTCGTTAGGTGCCCTTTTATAATGTGTGACCTAAAGACCGCGTCAGGATACAAGGTTATCATGTTGCATCATGGAGGTGTCAAAGAGCGAATAAAATGGCGGAAAAAGAAGTTCCGATCAAGTTGTGTGTCAAGCACCTTTATACTGAGGAGGTTGTCGGAAACAAAAACGAAACTTGTTTGTCACATAAAACCACGAGTGATGTGATTGAGAGGGCATTCATTCAAAACGTTATTATGCGTTACGGGGATTTGTTACTCCTCTCTTACTCACACTATACCCATTTTCTTCATATAACGATAACAATAATCAAACATATTTTGTATTTAATTACCATTTTTATATCGAAGCATGGATTATATAGCTCCTAGAAAAATCGACTTACTAAATTGCCACACATCCCTTATATTCTTTAAAAAATAAAACTGACATGGTTATATTCAGGGGTGGAAGCAATAAAATTGAAATTGCGATGATTAACGGTGAAATGGCGTGGAGGGCGAATGTGTTCTGACTCGGAGTTCAAAATAAATCTCACCCTTTAGAAAAGAATCTCAACCTTTAGACAAAAGGTTGTTAATTTCTGATGACTTCCCTATCTCTGATTACTTGATGCTTTGACATATTTAATGCAATAGGATATGCTTCCTTTGAACGATGTTAATTTATAATGGGCTTCCAGCGAAAACATTATCCTTTCCTGCATGCCCTCATTGCGTAAATCGTAAGGGAATTATCATTATATTTTGTTATACATTTATTTTCCCATTTTAACCTTAGAAAAACAATTCCGAAACTATGCGACTTATCATACATACGCAACAACGTTAATCTCATATGCGACGTCCGGAAAACCCTAATAAATGGACATCCATGTAGATAAAAAAAATTATTCTAGATAGGTCTATAAGAAATAATGTGTCATAAATATTCGCCGTTTAAAATTTGCAGACAAATCGAGTGTGTATTTGATCGCGCCTTAAAGATATAGCATCTACGCGTTTTCGAACAAATTCTTTGCGTCACTTGTTTTAAACGGAGCTAGGATTTTAGCTTCGGACGTCCTGAACAATACGGTCGTCCATACACCTAGCGTAAAAAAACTTGACTTCGTGCGCGTTTCGAACAAAATTCTTTGCGTCACTGAACACTTGTTTCAAACGGCGTCAGGCTATTAACTCCACTAACAGGCATGATAGAATTCTATTACTCCCACGACGCCTGAATGTCAAAAACGCGATTGCATACTGCATAAACAAATCATGATGATGAGTCTTTTATTAATTAACCGCGGCTCTGAGTATCAACATTGTGTTTGGTTTGGGATGACTGGTTTTTAAACGGCTGCAATCCCGCTGGTTGGCTATCAACACGGGTGTCAGTTTAGTAAAGTTGATACGATAACGCAAAGGAATTTTCGACGGACATGTAGTCATTTGAATCGCGATGCGTCAGCGTTAGACAAATATGCCAACGTTAATTACTTCATTTTTGTTCGAATTCCTCATTAGTTATGCTTTATCTATCAGGGCGAGGATGAGCATGTTATGGTTTTGAATATTTGGAGCAAATATTTTAAAAAAATCTTTTGAATAGGCCTATAGACTCTACATATATGACCAATTAAGCTGCTTGTAGTATAAACACACACAAGACATTTTCCCGTCAGATAACATTTTTCCGTGTTAAAACTGTGGATCGCATAAAAATCTATAAAATTGTTTTCAATTGGGTGTTGATGGGGGGGGGGGGTGTTCGATTTAAGCGATTAAAATGCATGAAATACATATTCAGAGCAGTCTTGGATAATATCCAGCGATGACAGT
>LQRL01059566.1:0-16222 GCA_001703475.1 Hydroides elegans
GTCTACGAGTTGACTTTTTTTTTTGTCTACGAGTACGACATTTTGTCTACGAGTCGGTCTGTCTACGAGTTGGTCTGTCTACGAGTTGACCGAATACCATGCCTTGCATCCTTTATAAACACACACATAAGCGTGCGGGCGTGCGATCTAGTGGGCGTGCGAGCGTGGACGAAGATGAATTTAAGCGTGGAGTAATAAGTGGGCGGGCGTGGAGTGTTAAGCGTGCGGGCGTGGAGTGGCAAAGTTATAAAGCCCGTTTACTGTACGTGAATAGGACGTCCTGAGGCGAACATTTGCCGAGTGGGTTAAGTTCTAAAATACGTTCCAAATACTTTCCAAATCGTAAATTCTCAAAAAAAGCGCCTGCCTCAAGAGCGAGCGTACTAAAAACCTTTCTTTAAAATTTTGGCCCGCGCCTTCGGCGCTAAGGTATTAACTATATATGGCTATGGTGTGTAATAAAGTTCCATTTTAGATTGGCCAAGTCCCAAACTTAGATTAGGAAAAGTATCAGGGTAAATCAGGGGAAAATCTCGTGATTCAAAACTGACTGGATACTGGTCACCCTAACGGACATGTTTAAATCCATGTTGATTATCGTCAGGCAGTTAATTAATATATTATACTTTTTTTCTCAAATCATTTTAAACAACATTGTTGAATAACCTATTTTTGTTTGATACAAAAATATATGTCGGTTAAAAAAATAATAATGGAATATCATACATTTGTTTGAAGAACCGACATGATTGTTACCGCATTAATGACATTGGTTCCGTCTTTGAACAAATAAATTTTGCGATAAAATTACTTATATGGGGGAAGGAATACAAGATAGGATGACAATAATTTACTTAATTCTTATCAGTAACAAATTATATGAGAGAAGAGGGTTGTTCATTATTTTTAAAGACATCCAAATTTGTTCAAAAAAAATAAAACTTAAAAATTTTCAAAAAAAAAATAATTCACTTATTTTTCTCAAATTTATTTGTAAAAACACTAATCAATTGTATTTTCGTTGAATTCCATTTATTTTTAACAAAATATATAGGTTCAGAACTTTCGAAATAAGATATCATACGTTATAAAAGAAGCGACCTGAACTCAAGGCTCTACAAGGAAATGTTTGGGTGGTGGTAATAAAGTGTAAAAAAAAATAATTTCCGCCCGTTAGATCGAATGGGACTTTTTTCTGGTAAAACTAGAAAGTTTGTACTTAACGACAGACATAAAATCATTTCTGTTTGAATTTTGTCTAGGTTCGGCCATTTTTGACCTCAAATCTACTAGTCTATAAGAGCCCATAGCTCTAACACACGCATTAGTACACTGCATATACGCTTGTTTGTCATTTTTTTGGGGTGATACCCTTCTTCGCAAAAGCCGCATAACAAATACAATATGCGATATCCGCGAACGGGTTTTTGTGTTATAAATTGTTAAAAAGTAAGTCTTGTACCCTGTAACTTTTCAGGAAAAAAGTATTTCTCAAAATATGAAAATTATTCTTCCAAACAAAAATTTCTACACTTTTGGAAGTGTCTGTATATTATTCTATGAATGAGTCAATCTGAGTTTTATTACATTATCAATTAAGAAAATCGTTTTATCATCACATAAATGCATTAGGCAATAATATAATAATCAACATGGTAGGTTAGTCATGCATGTTAGTATTGTAAATAAAAATCTACTAGATTCAATTGTTTCCAAACCCGCTATATAATTCTACAAAAATTTAATGAATATGTCATGCTTGCTAGGTCAAGTTTGGCAACACCTCGTTAAAGAAAAAAAGTATACAAGAATGTGAAAGCAACGATAGCTTCATTAACTTATAAAATGATTTAATAAAAAATAAATAAAAAATAAGCAAAATAAATTATAAACAAACTCAAAAGATTATCAATGATTCAACATTGAAAGTACGCAGTTATCATAAGAAGTAAGAATATGTGGAGGGGGGATGTGTCTTTAAAATAAAGCCATGCAATAAAACATTAATAAAAGAAAATAATCGTTTAATTGAAGCCTTAAGCACAAAATTGAGTATTATGCACACATAGAATGTGAAAAATAGTTTAATATTTCAATAAGAAAAATAACATTTAAGACTAATGCTCAAGACATTTGCCCAATCTATTAAGAACCGCATTTTCGTTCTCTCTATAATTTTTGAAACATTTTAGCAAGTGCAAGGTTGCTTATTGACAATATTTAACAATTTCGAATCTGATGATAATTCGATGACCGCCTATGTATATAAATATTGCAAAAAATGTGGCGTAATACTTTCTATTTTTTTTTTCAATCACATATATATAGTGAGGAAAGAGAAAAGTTGCTTCTCGGCAACTGTAGGTCGTATAAGTAAAGCAATCGATTATATTTAATTGTCATATCTAATTTATTTATAAATATAGATATGTTATTTAAGCCATGTTTTTTTTTTCTTAATTTGTTTCCATGCGTATTGTAAGCTCAATATGTTTGTACTGTTACATGTATAAATATATGTATCCTGTGTTAGCTTTAGGCAGACCTGTAATAAATCGTGTTATATCAAATATATGAAAATTGCTTTGGTGCCATCATATAGACATTACGCGTTATTAAATAGTACAATGAACATGTATATACTTTGAAACATACAATTTGTATCATGTAAGCAAACACATAAAACATTCAACTTCAATTGTATTCTACACCAACAAATAAAGGGATAGAAATATGTTTTGTAATTTATCGATGTAAACACTTCAAACCATTTTATCCTATTCTAAAAAAAAAGAGCACTACCTATAATTTTCACCATATAACTTTTGATGATTTGCCAATCTTGACTTAACAAAATATAGGGCGTATAAATGGAATGATATATGAATAGAATGTTAGATACAATGATGTTATAATAGCATGCTATCGACTATTACTTTTTGACGACATATGCAATGCATCTATCCTATTATTCTATATTATCGATTCAGGAAAGTTGCATTAAACTTTTTTTTACAGTATGTACAAATGCATGTATCTAGCATTGCAATAAAAAATATCCTACATTCTAAAACTTAGTAAAAATGTTTCCAAATTTAGGATTTTGAATGTGAAATTGTCATCATTGCATCTAACCTCTGAAATAGTTTGTCAAACCACGAGAAATAGCTTCAAATTGATTCCATTCCCACGGAGGGCAATAATCAGTAAAAATGCATTTATTCTTCTTATGGGATTCTAATTTGAAGCTCTTTCTCATAACTTTTGATTAAATGGCCAGGCAATATGGTAAATGGTTATGGTATATTCAGTCTGGACGATTTAAACTATCCACAATGTACCCATTGAGTTAAGAGTAAGCGAAGCTCAAATTAGGTTTTGGACATTGATAAAGCTTCATTTTGTAATCGATGTTTATTTTATTGAGCAGGAAAAGTAAATAAAACTCAATACATTAATTTTGCAGAAAAGTGTTACTTTGGTTTAAGCTTCAGAAATTTTTGTTGTTGTTGTTGAAAAGAATGATTTTCAAAAGTTGGAAAGAAAATGTTAAAAACAAAAAGGTTTAGACACTTAATAGTTAATAAGTTACGGATACAATAGACAAAAAGGTTAGTTGCTAAACCACAGAATCCAGAGTTAATACATAATGAAGTTAAACAATTGAAAATATTACATAAGATCCAACAAACGGAAATAATAGGCATTGTTTTTATCTTAAGAAATCTTGATAGCTTACAATTAAATCAGAACTATTTGTTTACGGATAGCTCTTTTAATAGCTGTCGAAAGTTTGGGACTTGCTACATCATTAAGCGATATGTTTTACCAGATAAAAGTATTTAAAAAATATATGTCTATGCATTAAAAAGCTATGAAATATACGAGTTTATAGATAAATACCCAAAGAGAAATAATATCCACCGAATATATATTTCATATGACTTTATATGATATAGACTTCTATCTACCACCAATAACATTTCAAGTAAATAAACAAGCCGTAAATTACAAAGAATTGTGCAAGCGAGAGTGTTTTGCCCATATACCGTTACTCAATCTTCAAATTTCAACCCAAAAACTTATATATGAATTCCTTAACTAAATGAAGCTATTAATTTCTTTATAATTCGGCACGGTATAATCAGAAGTTGTAATTGACACACTCAAACCTATGATTTTTTGTAGTTATAAGTGAGCGTAAGAAGAGCAGGGTAAATTTGAATGGTGTCAATTGCGGTATATTATTGTGAGGTGTTGGATTGAACAATTTTGACAATTTGGGGAAAAATCTGGGTAGGGTAGGGTAGAAATAGATTTCGTTCTTTTTTATCTTAATTTGCGGTAGTAATATGCCCGTTTATCCCTCTGATTTGAGATACAACATAGAATTTGAAATGATATGCTGGGTGAAAATGGATATCCCTATAATTCTTGAGGTATCAGATAATCGTAAAAGGAAGGCATAAGACTCACAATACCGTCAAAATGCCCATTTGTTTCTATTGTTTCTAAAAAAAATATAGTGTATACCGAAAAATCAAGGAGAAATGAAATAACCTGCGATTTTTTTCTCTTAACTAGAAAAATGGAAATCAGTGCTTTTGTCATCGGTGCTTATTTCTATCCCTTTACCTGATGCCATAGAAACAAGAAGTTGCTGGAGGTCTTCCATTTCGGGTCCCAGGAATTCGAGCCCTGATGACGTATCATGTGACATGTCACGTGATGACATTACTTCCGGTGACGAGGGATCATGTGACCCGATCATAACAGACCCTGCTGCATTTTGTACCAGATTAGCCGACTGCAAAATAAGAAACGCAACCATGTGTTAACATATATTTTGTATGTTTGAGAGTGTATGTTCTTGTTGAGATAGCTTGTATGTAAATCTATTATGGTAATATTAAAGACGGTTTTGATGTTACTTAAAGGGTTTCAAAATATAATTATCAAATAAAATGCAACATACTATCAATTATTTTATTGTCTAATCAACGACCATATAATCATAGTATTTTCTAATATATATGACCACTTCTAGTGCAAACAAATTGTATCAAACAATAATTCAATGTACATTCTATGAAGACACAAAAAAACATTGCTTTCATAATATATGAAATTAATAAATTATTATTTCACAAATATCTAAAGAAAACACATTTTCGTCATACAATAAATATTTCGACCCCTTGCGTATTCTCATGAACAATATGGCAACATTTGACTTAGATTATACAACACAAACATATTTTGCATTCAAATAATAATATTCATATATTGAATTAAGCAAACAAAATATACATGTTTTTAAGTGTAAAATCTGACAAGGAAAATTTTTAAAATGGGAACATTAAGTTAACAAAAAGAACACCCATAAGCGATATACATGAACATGTAATCGTCAAAAATATATAATTCAATGCCATTATACAAGGGTTTAATTAAACCTTAAACACGGCTAAAATTTGGAGCTATGTTTACAGCATAAGAACAACAAACAAATTTTACGAACTGAACATATTTTGCACACCCCTTCTTATATCGCATGTTTTGATTTAGAAATAATCCAGGTTTATCAATTTTAAAGGTCGAGGGAACAACAGATAGACCTGGAGCTACATTATTAGTTGATGAACCAAGAAATTCTAAAGGAAAGAATCACGAAAATAGTACTGTTTTACTGAAAGATGAAAAAATATATACGAAGAAAGCCTGTCACTTTAATATTTTGCTACGAGAAAGGAGTGTTTGCATGCACAGTTGACGGTTTGGTTATCAAAAAATATCAATGTTAAGGGAGATTTTTCTTTAAAAGATATGGGTTTCACACATTTTCACGTAATAAAAATAATTCGTATGTTTCCATCATGCACTATTCAATGTTCTGCTATATTGCTCAATGGCCATAAATGGCAAACCTAAAACGATTAAATTATCGTTCAAATAATGCAAAAAATGTTTACATTGCATCGTAAAAATTGAATAATAAAATAATTGAAGCTCATTCAATTAAACTGAAAACGAGGCATTTTGAGAGCAACATTATCAAACACTTCGAAATTACTTACTGAATAGCAATAACGATGCAGTAGGATGGTAAATATAATCTTGCATATTTAAATTAATACAGCTTTCTTATCATATTTGTTAAACCTTTACATCTTACTTCAGCACAAACACTTATATTTCATCATTATGGGACACTGTTTTGGAAGCTTATAATAGGTTGAAAAACAAATATCAACTCATCAAATAAAATGAAATAAAAAACTTAACTGTAGAACTGTATAACAAGCTTGACTAGAATCGTTTGATAAAACGCTCAAAGCATGAAATTGCACCAAACTGTAAATTAAGTCTTGCTATTAGAATAGGGCTTTTTGTTAAATGACTGCGTTTGATTTTGCTAGACGAAAAACTTCTTTCTAGACTGAAGTCAACATGCACCCATCCTGGTTATATTCGTTTTGTAAAAGTCACAAATAACCATCTCCAAGGTATCATCAGATGGGATCCAGTTCAGAGTTATCCTTCAATTCCCAAAAAACTGCTCAACTTGCGAAAGAAGTGGTCTATCAGCTGAGTACAAAACTGGGTCGAGTACAACATGAAAAACCCAAACAGCCGAAGCAGGAGGATGAGGAGGCTGCATCTATTTGGGCAGATTGATCTGATTATGTATAATGAGTTATCAGAACAAACCCGAATGCATCATTTCTAGCAGAACAATGCCAGTATAATAGCACCGAGTGTATTCACAATACACAGAGCGGAAAGGCCATAATGGCCTAAGCAGCATGTGCTGTAGTAAAGCGGCAATGGATCCCAGAAAAATAGTTCTCAAGTTTCACAAAATGCAGGAATCTTTATTAAGCATAGCATTTCTTATACGAAGTAGCTTTTTGATACGGAACTGAGAGACGAAAGATATAACCTTTTTCATGATGAATCCCGTTTCCCTGAATGAGGCTATCGTAGACACAGATATCTTCGATGATCATTGTTTTTTTTTACATCTGCATGTATGTGGCTATAGGTTATGGGCTTTCCAGTCATAACAAGAAATTTTGGACCAAAATATGAGATTTTTTTCTGGCTGTGAGGCAAACAAACTATTCAAGCAGATTCTTCCTAATGGAGTGGGGATAATGCAAGATGCAATACGTTGATATCCCAAATTGCACCAAGATGCTTGCCTTTTCTTCTATATAGTATTAGTTTTATAGTATTGCAAACAGTAATACTCTCAAAATTCCGGAAAAAAAATGAATTAATTCTCTTTGATAGGAAGTTACGTCAAACTGTAAAAAATAGCCTTGTGTGCGGCAGTATTAAGACTCCGAGGTTGCACCTTATCATGAGCTATTTGACACTATCTCTCAATCAAGTCCAAATCCAATCAACCGTGCTTTGAATACCTCGAGTGAAAATCATGCTTTGCCCAAAGACATTGCCTTCAAATCAGTTCGCAAGTGAAAAGCATTTCTCCAGATGAAAACGACTTACATGTCTTAACCTGTGTTATAAGAATTGTTAGCCAGATTAAACATTTTGCAGTGACTATGGATGTACATTTGGTTCTTCAAATCGAAAGACAAACCATAAGACAGAAAGCAGAAAGGAGCATGAAGCTATTCAAAACAGCTGAGCTGTTCATGTTGATTTTCGATTTGCCAAAACCAAAACACAAAACTAAGATTACATCGTTCATCATCTTGCTTTCTAGATTCAAAGGAAATTGAACAACACTTTTAAGTGTTAGCCAAAAACTAACAAAGTCTATATGGTTTGGATACTATCGCAATATTATTCCTGTAAAGTAAATCTAAATTTTTGAGCCCTGCAATAAGCATTTAGCAGCAAATGAGAAGGCATCTCTCAAACCTCTTGATTTATGACAGCGACCCATCAATGCTACTTCATCACTAAGGCATTTCTATCTGATTGGCAACTTATCTATCTTCCTCCCTTTTCAACTTCAAGACTTGTCACTGGCATCACAAGACTTGATAGAAGTGGTTGATGTGCAAGCATCAAGAATGAAATGTGAGCAGATAGTACCTGTGTGGCCATGGTTAAACATGTAATTTTTGACACAGGAATACGGGGATCTTTCTTTAGTTGAAGACTGGTTATCTTTGAAATTACAATATATGCATCGACTTTCTATCAAACTTTGAGCATTGGTTGCTCGATGAAAAGACCGAAAAATATAGAAGTGCCAAAAACTCGAAACCAACGTTGACCTACAAACTCGAAATTAATCAGAATCAAAGGCAAGGCATACATTAAGCAGTCGACTGAAGCAAGAGCAAGCTGCAACGGTTTCCCTATGAGTAAATCTAGAACATTAAGGTCAATGGAAGTACGAAAGGCTAGCGGCTGAAACCGATGAATGCGCAATCAGGCCAGCAAGTGATTTATGAGAAAATGCGAGGAAAATATGGAAATCAATCACGCTTTGTTTCAAGGCCAATCGGGAAGAAGAGGCCTTTAAAAAATATGCAAAATGTTTCTTTTCACATCCCAATCAGGTTTTTTTTTCCGAGCCTTTATTTTGAGGTTAGACGGAGCCCTGGGAGAACAAAGCAATACTGATGGGTAGGTACTCTACACCGATTATTTACAGGCACGTAAACAATGCAGTTTCGTGCAATGAGCATCATGCAACGACTCAATGAAGCGAAACCAAGCTACCATGGTCGGTTATGCTGATACTCCGGTATAGGTTGATAAGAAATATATAGTTGTGTAGGACCAGTTAGTTTCTCATCAAAAACATCAACTCGTTAGTTATCCTTTGACAAAGTTTGCAACGTATTGAAATGATATCAGTAGGTTGCAAACTTATTGAAAAGAAATAGAAAATTCTGCAAAGACACCTTGGTAGCTCCACAGACGTCCTCCCTCAGTGTTTGGCGTCACAAAGGTCCTTCAAAGGCTATCGATGGTGATATAGTGTTTATGAGTCCCATAGCAATGCCCTTCACAGTTTGTCGACCTTTTCAATGAAATATGAAACACCTCTTCTCTACAAGAGAATGAAATTGAACAAGGCCAATCACACATCCTATATGAAGTGTGAGAGCCCTAGACAACCACCTTTACCCTTTGCAGAAGTTGCATCATACTCCTTAACAAATACTCGATAATTGATTCCGCACCGACGAAAGCTAGAAGCGTCATTATCTGCGTGATGATCACTGCGCCAAAATGCTCCGTCACGTCTCGCTGCTTAGACCATTCTCACTCTCCCTAATGCTCCCTCAAACAATCCCGCACACCTAAAAGCCACTTCATCGATTTATTGATTCGCCCTAAAGAGGGAGGGCTAACTTTCGAGCGACGTCATTTAGACACTTTCTTGTCTCCATCGCTTTGTCAAAAAGTTTCATTATTCTGAGTGGACAGGTAAAGGAAGAGGGAGATAAATGAAGGAAAAGCATTTCTTTCTTTGCCAGATGTAAGAGAAATATAGGTCGGCTAGATGTCTAGATCAGTGGAAAATCATACGAAAGACAACAAAATATTGCGTTAACTTAAGACAATCAGAAAATAACTAGATCACAAGAATGACAAGGTATAGGTGAGCCAAGCCCATATGGCCACTTAATTCAGAGGGACAATCATTTGAGTGGATGCCAACATGACGATGATCAGTTTGTACCACTGTGCATCTTTTATCAAACAGCAACTGTGGTACCATATGCTGAACATGTGACTTGCGTAGAAGATCAAGAACTTGCTTAAATTAAGCGCAAACTTTTACGCAAACTGAAGGGCAAAGCAGAACGCAATCGTTGGTAAATGCTGTATTGCAGGCTATAGATATGTTTCTACTCATGCTTTATCTTGAATAAAGATACAGGAGTATGTACTGATGGCAAAGGGGAAGAACATGTGAATGAACGACCAATAAAAATCGACAGCCTTCGATGACTTATTCATGGCAAAGCATCTGAAGAATGCAAACTGAGTGAAAAGAAAAAAGATATTGAGGAACGACAGATTATAAGAGATAAAGATTATACACTAGTCCTATTGATATGGCACACGTGCTAGGTGTTTCACAGTTTGGTGTCAACTCATGCATTGAATGAAACAAAAATAGCCCGAGAGATATAATAATAATTGGACAAAATGTAATAACTTAAACAATCATAATCAAGAAGCAAATAACTAAAGCTTAATGGTTATGTTCGAATTACCAAAAATGGACATTGATTAGGCTAAGCCATATGTAGGCCTATTTCATATCAAGCTCTGAATTAAATATTCAAACTAAAATATTGAACACACAAATGAATGCAAAAGAGAATTCTTAATATAATATCATTCGATTGATGAGGTTTTCTTTGTCAAGCCACATACGTCAAAGCTTAATATAGAGACTAGAAGGTCCTGATTTTCTAAGAAAATGGATAAAATAAAGTAAAATAGAAAATTAAAATTCTCTTCGAGGACTGATGAGCATAATCCGACCATTACTGGTTAAGCTATAAAATACCTGCTTCACAAGGACCTGCAGTCCTTCATATTTCATTATCGAATCATTTCAGTTCTTTTCTTCATTAAAACAAAACTTTTATTTCTACTCTAATCTTTAAAACCGGACAGGTGTCCATATTTTTGCACACAAAAACAAGAAATGTGACAGTTACATTTTAAAAGACATGGCACATTATATTACATTTTTATTTCCATTAACAGTTGACACTTTAAAAACCGAACACAATATACATGTAAATGAACTTTAGTATTTATTTCGATAGGCACCATGTTCGGTTCGCCAAGTGTCTGCTGTAGAAAATACTTTTTTTTTTAAATACGCTTGTTAAAATACACCTCTATCACAAAATCATACAATTTATAAGGAACAGAAACATTAACAACTGCTTTAAAAAGTCACCAATTAGTTCAACGAAAATGAAGGTTCTCAATTACCCTAAATGATCTATTCGAAAGAAAATAGGAGACAAAATGGAAACGGAGACAAAATTGACATGAAAATCAACAGCTCGCTTTATTTCTCAAAGTTCTTAACTCCGAAGAATCAGTGATCAACTGGCATTTTGAAAAAAAAAGCATACTTCAATCCAAACTGTCTCCTAATTTCATATGACAGAAGAAATCTCTTCACTAAAAGCGCTGAAAAAAAAACTTTGTTGTATTTTTGAAAGATACACCACAGACCAGTTAAAACAGCGCAACCCCCTACATTATGTCCCTTTGGCTATTTAAAGAGGCTCACCTGAGGAGGGGGAGGTTTTCTTACACCGCCTTCGCCGCCACCGCTAAGTTGTCCACTACTCGATCTCGGAGACGAAGAAGACGCATAACCTGGCGTCCCGTAGCGCGGAGAGCCAAGTTTCGCCGCGCCACTTCCGGTATGATGCTGCACCGGAAGTTGGACCGAACCCCGGGAAATGGGCGCTAATCCACTCGCTAGCGAATCGCCGCCTTTACGCGCTGCCAGCAAGGAGGGCGTGGTCGCAGATGTGGTTGTGGTGGTGGGTGCGCCTGGGGAGGGTTGCGATGAGGACTGGAGCGCCGGCGGTTTCGAAGGGATGGGCGGCGGGAGTTTGGATTCGCGTACGGCTGCGATGGGAGGTTGCGTCTTCTTGGCTGCCGTCGCCGAGCCGCTGCCACTGCTGCTGCCGGGTGATGAAGAGGCGGCATCGGAGGACGGACCGACGTTTAACGATATGCGCGTACCTGAAGGGGTAGTGAACACGGTCGTGCGACCGGAAACTGTCAATACCGAAGTGTTTGGAATTGGCGGCGCTGACGTCGATGTGTTCAACACACGTGGACTTTGTAACTCCGCTGGCTTCTCGGCAGGGACTGGTTTCCCGCAAGGAGAAATCGGTCCGACACCTGTCGTGGGCGAGGTTTCATCTGTTGACGAGTCAAATTGCATGATACTACGCTTTACTGTGGAGCTGGTATCGACACTGGGCTTGTGAACAGACTGGGTATTCATTGCTGACTTAGGTGTACCATCACTGCCCAAATGGACCACAGGAACTTTACGGGCGGTACCAGTGTCCTGTCTATCTTGAAGTCCGCTTGTCTGTGGTGTTTTATTGGCAGAAAGTCTTGAAGGACTGTTCGAAAGTGATTTACCAACAGAGTTTACTGAACCAACCCGTGGCGATATAATCCTATCAGTGTGACTAATTCCACTATTCAGTGTTTTCTCTATATGACTTCCCGTTGTATTGCGATCTCCTACTTTTTGAATCTCAATCGATTTCGGACTATCCAGTAGCCGCTTATTATCAACATTTTGTAATTGTCGTTGCAATTGCTCTATAGTAAACTTAAATTTATCATTTTCCGCAGTCAATTCTTTCGTTTTCACTTCTTCTCGAGATAATTTCACTTTCAATTGCTCACGTTCCGTATCAAAATCGGAAAGATTTTTCTCGAGTGAAGCCTCCATATGATGCGACTTCTGACTTTCAAGTGACAGGGCTTCTGCCATTTCCTTGGTTTTCGCTTGTTCATCTTTCAACACTTGTTCCAGTTGCGTATTTCGTAACTTCAACTTGCTCATTTGTTCGTTTAGCTTCTTCCTATCCGCAATGAGCATGATTGCAATATGTTTATGTTTCTCCGCAGATTGTTGGTCCCCTGATTCACTTAAAGCAGCTGCACTTGTTTTCTTCAGCTCCTTTTCTAGCTTCTTCTTTGCGGCTTTTTCAAATTCCAGCTGTAAAAATGAAAAGGAAGTATATGTGTTAAGTTAGATCAACAGTATAAGGATTATAGGTATTTATTTATAATTCAGTTTAAATTTTTAAGAGAACATTCAATTATTCTTCAAATCTTAATATAAGCGTGGCAGAGATGATCTCTAATTATAATACAGTAGAACCTCGTTAAACCGAACATCTCGGGACCGGCAAAAACTGTTCGGTTTAACCGATTATCGATTTATCCGATAAGAGTTATAAAGAAAATATAGTGCATCGGATCGCAGAAATTGTTCGGTTTAAGCAATAATTCGGTTTATCCGTGTTCGGTTTAACGAGGTTCCACTGTATATATATTTTTTTATAGAAAATAATTTTTTTTTTCTGCTTGGCCATTTAGCAATCATATTTATAAGACAAATATAATGAACATCCAATAAGGACATTCCACCTCCTGTTTGAGTCGCTCTCGCTCTTTCTCGAGCATACACGTGACGTTGTCGCCATCCTCAGTATCCTGCGCGTGTCGCTTCTTTTCATCTTCTAGCTCAGCACAAACCTGATCATATAATAATATAGTAACGATAAATGTGACATTAGCAATTCTATATTACTTACAGGTAAGTTATACACATCCTTATGTGTCTAAATTTCGAAAATATATAATCAGTTTTGCGATCGTGGTCTAATCTTATTTGGTTTTAGATTATCAATTTCATATTTATAACACATTTATCTTAAATAGATATATTTCACTTTCTCATCAAAAACTTTACCTTGTGGTAACGCTTTTCGACCGCAACTAACTGCTCCCGCATGCGTATCTGGGCTTTTCTTTGAGTTTCGATCAAATTTTCTAACTGCATAAGTTGATTGTCATACATGGCTTTGACGGCCGCTTCATCGAAACTATTGTCTTTCTGACAATCCGAATCCCGCTGCATAGCATGGAACGGATCACCCAACTTAAACCGGCCATATTTGGCTTGATATAGCAACTGCTTTGACTTTTCAGCCTGTGAATAATAAAAACAACTTCCAATTTGAAATATACCAACACGAAATTCATTTGAATCCAACACACATGGGTCGCATCATCTAAATTGGGTCTGCTATAACCTATATAAAACAAGGAAGTATTTGTGAAACACGAACAGGCCCCAACCGCCCCCAAACTAGAAGGGGTATGGGTTTTTGTAGATTTAAAATATATTTCCTATGAAAACCGCTATTTTTGGCCAATTTGACATTTTCCGGTCGGGTGTTTTTGACCGAAATGGTCAAAAGGCACATCTACGGACCAAGACCTTTCATTTGAGCCTATAACCAAGTCTCTAAGACGT
Source organism: Hydroides elegans (assembly GCA_001703475.1). Lineage (NCBI taxonomy): Eukaryota > Metazoa > Annelida > Polychaeta > Sabellida > Serpulidae > Hydroides > Hydroides elegans. The sequence goes on from LQRL01059566.1 coordinate 14,051, forward strand.
TCCGTTCAAAAGTTCTAGCCCGTACAAGCTCAAGTCTTGGAAAACCGCTATTTGGGGCTATTTTGGCCAATTTGACCACTTCCGGTGGGGTGTTTTGACCGAAATGGTCAAAAGGCACATCTACGGACCAAGACCTTTCATTTGAGCCTATAATCTAGTCTCTATGACCTTCCGTTCAACAGTTCTAGCCCGTACAAGCTCAAGTCTTGAAAAACCGCTATTTGGGGCTATTTTGGCCAATTTGACCATTTCCGGTGGGGTGTTTTTGACCGAAATGGTCAAAAGGCACATCTACGGACCAAGACCTTTCATTTAAGCCTTTAACCAAGTCTCTATGACCTTCCGTTCAAAAGTTCTAGCCCGTACAAGCTCAAGTCTTGAAAAACCCCTATTTGGGGCTATTTTGGCCAATTTGACCACTTCCGGTGGGGTGTTTTTGACCGAAATGGTCAAAAGGCACATCTACGGACCAAGACCTTTCATTTGAGCCTATAACCAAGTCTCTATGACCTTCCGTTCAAAAGTTCTAGCCCGTACAAGAAAGCGATGACAGACAGACGGACGGACGGACGGACAGACGGACAGACGGACGGACACCCCAACTCTATAGGCCCCCAACTTTGGGGTTGGGGCCTAATAAATTCCAAAAATGACAGGCTCAAGTGAACTAAGCAACATTGACTTGATTCCAGTCGCTATTCTTTACCACTGTAAACTATACCAATGTTTATGTCTTAATTTATCGTTTGAAATATATTCCATACGTTTTACAGCATGTGATTGTCTCGGTTACCTTTCTGCTATCCCAATATCTAATATTATCTGTGGTAAACCAGAACATTGTTCATATTTAAAACCAATTAAATTGTTGGTATCACATTTAATATACATGTATTCAAAATTACCTTTAAGGCAGCAATAGAAACATCTCGAGCTTGTAATTCGCCTTCCAAACAACTGAGTAACTTCAAAAGCTCAGTTTTAGTCAAATCAATATTTTTTGGGTGCCGCTGCAACATAACACAAGACCATTTAAGAATAATGCAACAATTTGCGTTTCATGGTGGTAGACAGTGTGCCACGATTTTACGTTTTCATAGTTGGTGGAGAGCGTACACATATTTAATTGATGAGTTGAATCAGTTTTGGAATGATTCAAAAACTCGTTAACAAATTAATTTTGCGCATAGAGTACCGTACAAATTACTGTGTGTTATCATCAGCTCAATGTTAAATTTAGTTCTGGGCTTGGATATCATGACCTGGTAGATAGTATTTAAAATACAATTAATTAAATCGAGACATCATAAGTTCGAGCATATTCATTGGAGAAGGTTAAATTTAGTTTTGGGCTTGATTATCACGACCTCGTAGATAGTATTAAAAATACAATAACTTTAATCGAGACATCAATAGTCCCAGCCTATTCGTTGAGGATTACCAATATAAACAAATTAATCATTATTCTTATTTTAGAGCGGTATACGGAGGCTCCGAATATTGATTATGAGCACTCTATCGTATGATGTCTGTCAAACGTCGTGAAACGAACACACTTTTAGGGGTTCGATAGTCGGATGAGTACGAGTATGTGGAGTGTGCAGGGTATCGAAAGCTCGAAAAAAAATAGATAAGGCATAAAGTATACACCTACCTTAAGTGTATTGATCGGCATTTCACCAGCCATTTGAAAACGATCTGGCTCAAAACATTGAGCATTTTTAGCTGCCATGTCAATTTTAGGTTTCAGTATGTGGTATCCATAGCCAAATTATCAAATCGAAAGCAAATCAACGAAATGATGATATTTTATGGCATTGCAAACATATCAAAGCAATTAAAATTGTCCTCAATTATACGATTCAGTGGGTATTAAGAATATGTTTAATGAAAAACTAAAACATTTTGTTCTCCTTCCTTTCACTTCCTGCTTTTTTTCACGTCACGTGACATTTACATGCAGCACAAAAAATGGTTGTGCGATTTATTTCTTGGGGAACATAATATGCAAAAACGAAAAAAAAACTTGTTTATTAAGGTTATAGTTTATTTATTCACTATTATAATTTGTCAGATAGATAGATAGATAGATAGATAGATAGATAGATAGATAGATAGATAGATAGATAGATAGATAGATAGATAGATGGATAGATAGATAGATAGATAGAT
>LQRL01059567.1:9494-22718 GCA_001703475.1 Hydroides elegans
ATTATGTGGATATGGCAAGATCACAAAAACATTGCTTTTCACTGGGATGTACCAATCAGTGCCTTTTATCAGCAAGAGCTATACATGTCAAACACATGTATTCTGCTATTGAACCCCTGCCATTGAACCCCTCTCATCCTCAACATGTTCACATCGTCTATAGGCAATATTTTTCAATGAGAACAAACTTTGTTGATCTCATGAAGCAATATAACGGTTTATATAACCTAGCCCAATCTTCCACATGGTTTGGATATGTAAACCAGACTATACACAATCTGCTTTGTTCCAGCGATTTTTGTAACTTGGAATTTAATGCAGCTAAATGAACTATATGACAAACTCAACAAACACGGTTTAATCTTTGCTCGTTTACAATATAACTGCTATGACATGTAAATTAGGGCATTTCCCATCATTTGTAGATCAAAGCTTACGTTGCAATAAGATAACACTGATAACACATCGATGCGATAATACAGTGCACAGCTGTTATTTAATTTGGAAAACAGTTTATAGAGAAACATCACTTTGTGGATGACTGTTATAAGAATCAGTGTTAAAACACATAAAATGTCAACCATGGAGTCATATGTCTATATTTTAATGATATTTATTTGTGTCCATGGTGAATCAGCACCTAAGGTGTGTATTTGCACTTATCTTTTGTGACATGTGCATTAAATGGTATGGACTTTATTATCATATCATTATGTCAGTTACAATTTCAAATTAAACCACATTTAAAATGTTTTTGCTTATACCATAATATTTATATCGTTAAAAAACAAAAACCATTTTATGAGATATTTATAAGTTTATGATTTCGTCCTAAAAATCGTATTGTTAGGGATTTATTTTCTCACCAGATTCACGAATGGACGCACATTAATTTATTATTAATGTATATGTATATGCTCATTCCATATGATTGATATTGTGAAAAAAAGCATTTCACGAAATAATTATAATTTATGATTTTTTCCTTGAAATGTTATTGTAATGGCTTGTAATGCACCTGTATTTGTTAAACCAATCGGATATATGTTTTTTTTTGTTTTAAGATATGTTATTTCATAGAAAATAAGAGATATTTTAAGTGGAGCAATCAACCAAATCAAAATATTTCACGAAATAATTATAATTTATGATTTTTTCCTTGAAATGTTATTGTAATGGCTTGTAATGCACCTGTATTTGTTAAACCAATCGGATATATGTTTTTTTTTGTTTTAAGATATGTTATTTCATAGAAAATGAGAGATATTTTAAGTGGAGCAATCAACCAAATCAAAATATTCTGGTTATCCATGCTAACAGGTCATTCCTTCGCAACTAATATCACCAACAAATGCCGAGAAAAATATCCAGACTTCCATTTCAAGTATAATTTTATTCCAATGATTCATTCCAATGTTTGTAATTTTTTTAAAATTAAAAATAGTTTTACTATTACCATTGATTTACACAAGAAATAAATTAAATACAACCGTTCATTCTATAACAGTTTGAACACATTATCAAAATGCTTGTAACAGTATTTAGATGATTATTACGTTTTATCGTTATTTGTAAAATATCCGGTTTGTGAAAATACTCTCGCCTTATAAAACACCAATCCTCACTTATACAAATAAACTTACTTATCAGAATCTGAAGAACAAGACTACGCAAATTTGATTCTCGAAATGAAGAGACGAATCGATCAACAGGAGGCAAGAATAAATCTTCAGGATGAGCGGAATAAATATCAAGACACCGTTATATTAGCTTTGACTCAAGGCAAGAGCAGTCTGTTAAATTGATACGTAACAGTATATTAAAAATGGTTTTAATTCAAGGCATTACTACTGAATGAAAACTTATCAATGACACAGGTTATAAAATTCATAATAAATTGGGCAGGCCAATTAACGCCTATTCTTTTTAATAAATGCCACAAATTTTATTTTGATAAACTCTTGTACACCACAATTTATTCATGAATTAAGTTCATTTCAAAGAGTTGCACATAATTGAGTATTGCATGAAATATGACAAGGCGGAAATGATATGAGAATAAATATAAACAGATTATTGCATCTTAAATTTAAAGACAATTTAGTTGCAATACATCGTGTCAGTGTAATGATGATTTTATATATTTTTGTCTCAAATAATAATATAAAAAATAGCACATTGGCCACGGATTTGTTTTGTGCTACTGTGATGCCACTGATTATTGTATTGTCATAACAGAAATCATTATCAAAATCAAAACAATTGTGCAAATAAAATGTAATTATAAAACAACCAAGACCAGAAACAAGTCATTTAGACGTAACATAAAGATAAGAAATAATCATATAAACTTGTTTGTAAGATTATATGTCACATTTATTGTGAATACAAAGGATATGTAGTTTACATACTATATGTTCAAACAGATCTAAGCCGGGTAAAGAGGCAAGTCGTCATAAATACCAAACAACTTGTGGCTGAGAAAAGAATTGATCTATGTAGGCAATTACGGTTTGATTTGCTATTGTTATTCAACAATAATACATTTTCCAAAACACAACAGGAAAAATCATCTCATGTACATATGAAGTATTAGTAGCATAAATTTTGAGAAACAAAACATTATTATAATTTCATTCAAACTGTTAAACAAACCTGTACTATATCAAAATATAACTTCGTATCTATAACTTCGGATATTTCTGTAACGAATATTTGATAGAAATATCTATTAAGGTTGTTGATGCTGTTTGCAATGCTTTTTAATATACTCCTGGTGTTGCATTACTTAGATAGCACACTATACATACTTTAATCAAGCAAAAACTATTCAAAAAATATTTTATCTACAATTGTTTCAGATGTGACTGGGAAAACCAGCTGTTCTTCGGTACCCCTAAGCCTTACCTGTACCGATTCTAAAATATTCATTGAGAGTGCATCTTACGGTCAAAATCTACCGAATTGCAACGCCACGTGCTGTACCCCAACCACCAATGACTGCACTGAATCGTTAGAAGACAACTTTCCCGCGGACTGGACATCCCTGAAAGAGGCGTGTGATGGACAATCGTCTTGTGAGTTCGCAAATGCCATCACAAATCTGACGAATTGCGAGGCTCCGTATGAATCAGATTACATCCACGTGTTTTTCTCGTGCATATCAGGTAAAGTTACTTGCGTTACTGTAAACATATTTGTTGTCTCATTAGATTTGAATTTTATAGCTATGTATTATTCATTATGAAAAGGGTGTTGTGTACATACATGACCTGTTAAACGATGCGGGTGCATGGCTATCGTTTGACCAATTTCAAATTAAGTATAATATCAGGACCAATTTTTTAGGTACTATGGAATTATAAATTCAGTTAAAAATGCAGTTAATAAAGATCCAGATCTTCAAATCCTAATACAAGAGGAAAAACCATATATAAATTTCTTATCAGATACCTTTATGCTTAAAGATGGAAAAAACTCTTAATATTAGCAAATCAAAGAGTAAAGACTTTTACAGCTGTTTCATCATGCTCAAAGTAGAACCTCCCACCTGTATTAATCGATGGCTAGACCTGTTTGGAGTTTCAAATAATAGCATCCTTAACAGCATGAACCTCTGCAGAAAATCTACCAGAGATCCACGGCTATTAGCTTTTTAATTCAAAATTGTACATAATATTGTTAACTGCGCTACAAATCTAAAACAAAAGGGGAATCCGTGAATCAAACCTATGTACTTACTGTAAAAGGAATGATTTTAATGTCGAAGATACACTAGTTCATGCTTTGTTTGAATGCCAGACAACAAAGATGTGGTTGAAAAATGTACATTCTGCGTTAAACTGTAAGACTTTTCAAGGATTAAGTAGAGACGAGTTTTTATTTGGAATTAATGATAAGGCAGTTAATGTGTTGTGTGTTATTGTTAAGATGTATATATGCGAAACGCGAGGTCAAATAAAACTTTTTTTTATTGAAACTCGATTGAAAAGAATATTCATATGTATTGTAGCCGAATAAAATCTCTCGCTGAGAAATAAAACTCTCTAAAATGGAACAACCACAAGACACTTGTTAAATCTAGCTGTAAATATATATCAATTAATAAACCATAATAGTGCTATTCAAATAGTTTTTTAAACAATTATGTCGATGAAACTTTTCATTTTGCAAGTATAATAGAAGCATTGTGTGTTGTCGTGTTTTTGTTTTGTAATGTCCATGTTTTCCTGTCTGTATGAATGTAAATGTACGTTATATATATGAAAAATACCAAAAATACAATAAAAACAAAAAATATTATTCACTACGTTGGTTTGATAACTAATGTGAACAAGTCGTTAAGTCATGTGGTTATGTGTGTAACAAGTTTCAATATAAATGTAAAATCTGTTAAACTATGACACATACTTTAAAGGTAATTTTTGTAAATTGATAAAGCTTTTCAAAACATTAATCAAATAAAAGCACGGGCATTTGTCGCTGACTCAACTTGCGTCGTTCATTCGGTTGAGCAATGGTCGCGTGTTTGTACATATCTACTAGATCCTGCTTGAAATATGTCCATACTTATAATACTTATAACGCTTAAATATGTCCATACTTATAAAACAACATTTTAATCACAACAGGTCCACCCAAGTCTTCCGCCTTCACGTTTACTTCAAACACCCAACGCTACTACTCCCAAGGTGATCCACTCATATTCGAAGATGTACTGACTAATATTGGAGGAGATTTCGTCGATACCTTTAAATATATTTGCCCACAGTCGGGTATTTATATGTTCTCAGTTGCACTTAGCAATTTTGATGATGAATCGCTATCCGTTGACCTGATTCAAAACGACAAAACACTAGCAACATTATTGTGCGATGGATATGTTGATCTTGAAAATAATCAATATTCAGCGACCGTTGTAATACAATGTGCCGTCGATGAAGTTGTTCGCACTAAATGTAATTATTCAAGCTGTCATGTTAATGGCGGTGCATCCATGAATGTATTTTCTGGACTTTTTATTTCAAATGTTTATTGAATGAATACTACGATTTGTACAAAAAATAACTATGTACGGTTACTTAATATTTTCCGTTAAGAGTAGCTTTCATTCAGTTTATTGTAACACCTGTTTTTTTTTCTTTGAATACCGTATTTTACATTTGTCTCAATTGTTATTTATCAAATCAATTGTCATAATAATAGTATTTGAGAATTTCAAAACATGTATATATGAACACGCGTACAATGGTACATCAAAAAGTGAATAAAATTAACTAATCTACAATTCTGCCGAGTTTTATTATCTAATTCTTGAATGCCATCCCTTAACGGCATTAAAACGAGTTTCCATAAATACTTTGAAGGTAACAATATACAATTTAGCAGTCCAAATAGCTTAAAACACAACGCAATCGTGTAATAAAAGGGATGATTGTATACATTTTGTTGATTAATAATCATATGAATACAATGTTTGTTTATCAATAACAATGTGCTTATTAGTTACAATTATAAACAGCATTTTAATTTGTTTATATTACACCGTACGATCATGGTTTAAAATAACACGTATGTTAGAATAATTTATGACGCAATTGGTATTGGTACATTTTACATGTATGAAATAGAATGAAAACAAATATTACAGCAAAGTGAAGGCGTGCCTAAATATCATAGTCTTATTGGAATGATGAATAATAAGATCATAATATGCTATACTAGTTTTAATTTCTCAAAGCAGCACCATGAATTGATAACTTAGGATATGAACAGCCTGGATATGATGCATTATCTGCAATATCTGCTCAAAAAGTCAATCACTATAAAGGCAATATTAGGACACCCAACACTCATTTTAGAAATTAGAATACAAACATATTATAAGCCTAATGTGGTACTGCAAACATTTTGCCAAAGCAAGTGTTTGATAACCACTGAACATGTCCAATTTTGCATAAAACTGGTAGTTTAGCATCAACATTTTTTTTATAATATACATACTATTACACAGAAAAATATCAAAGTATAATTACTTCGCTAGCGCTGTTTGTATTTGCCTTTATACTAATGATGTTTATCTCCATGGTGACAGGCTTAGAGCATTATAAGATAAGATTTTTCCTCAAATCTGCAACTTCTCGTAAAGCTGATATCTGACCGAAAATTGCTCATCTGACTTTAAAATCAAGTATAAACGTTTTTAGAGTTGAACCCTGAGGGAGAGGTGTATTTAAAGAGCACGCAATATGCTTTCCAGTGTTGTTTTTAGAATCAGAATTTGCATATGCAGAACTATTAAGTTGTCTTTTTTGTTTAACTAATCTGATGGACACCGATTCACCATACAAGTTGTTGTTTGTTAAAACCTCGTATGAATTCATAATACACATTTGTATGTTATTTCATGTCCATAATATTATCACATTCTTTTCACATTTGAGTACATAATACATGAACAAGATTATCTGACTTAATTTATACTTTTGCTGTTTAACAATTTCAAATCCAACCATATTAGATATTAATATGCGTATACCATAAACATGATACCTTAAGAAAGTCAATTTACGAGATAATTATACTTTTATGATTTCGTCCTAACATGCTTTTACTATGGTCTTATTTTTTCACCAGATTCAAGCATTGATGCATATAAATGCATTATTGATGTATATTTATATGCTTATACAATACTATTGAAATCGTGAAAAAGTTGTGTTTACGATATAATTATAATTTTATGATGTCGTCCTTGAAATGTTTTTGTTATGGCTTCATCTTCTCACCAGATTGACGTATGGATGCACATTAATTGATTATTAATGTATTTATATTTTTGTATATACCAACAAATCTATCCAAAATTTGTAGTCGTTGCAAACAACAGCTTTATAAAACAGCTTCATAGAATATCCTCGAGAGACGACCCGATCAAAGGGAGGATAGAATTAACCTTAAGGATGAGCGGAATAAATATCGAGACACGGTTATATTAGCTTTGAATCTAGGTAAGAGCAATGTATGTTTAACTGATTCGTAGCTAAAAACCAATTTAGAGGCTAACTGGAACAGGCATATTTAATAAATGGTTTTGGTTCAAAGAATTTTTACTGAATGAAAAAAAAGTTGACGCAGGGTGTAGAATATCCCACGATGAGAAGTTTACTTACACCATTGATCCCTATTCTGCCTTTCGATATCTATAAATATCGTATCGCACTTATAAAACGAGAACACTTCGAGTGTCACCCTAAATAAGATTTAAATTTCATGATCCCATTATGGCCTCATGAGGCCACTTTGGCCTTATGGTGCGAAAACGGCCCCCGGGGCCACATCCCATTACGAACTATGACGTCACTTCCTAATCTTTTAAAGGACTGAGGGGATGGTTGGGACGGCTGCATGAAACGAATAGGGTTCAAGTCTGTAACACTTCAACATCATGGAAATAACCTACGATTAGAAGTTTACTTACATCCTTGAACCCTATTCTGCAAGACCTTAAAAGGAGGAGGGATTTCTAAGTTTACTATGTAAACTGGTAGATCAATAAAACAAATTCAAATAAATCAAACTAAAGTTGTATTGAACAACTCCTTAACTACGAACCATACAAACAAAGAGAAAATTACATTGCACATGGCCATAACACACACATACTTGGCCGACTAGTGTCTATGCGAGTCTCTAACTGTCGCCAGTGCCAAAAGGAAAACGCATTTGAGAGTAAGGTCCTTATCCGAACACAGATCCCGATTCTTGAATCGCCCAGACCAGAACGTACCCAATGTCCCATGTCACGACGCGTTTATGTAGAATCGGTCGTTCTCTCTTGAAACTCCGAAAAAGGTCCTTGATGATCTTGTCGTCCTCGGGAATTTCGAAGCCAACTTGGGTACGCCAATAGAAGGCTATCGATGACCGGTAAATCTTAATTGTACGTACCGACACATCCCTATCATTATACAGGTGGTCCATGAAACGAGTCAACAAGGAAATGGATGCATTGAAAGAATCTAACTGAAGTCCCTCGCACCAGGCCATGAAGACGTCCCATGGGATTTATAGTGTTTCCTGGTAGAAAGCGCTCTGGATTCCAAAACTCTAGCCACCATTCTTTCGGAAAGGCCTTGCGACTTCAGCCACTCTGCACTATAGATATCAACCTCAGGTTGGAGAGGGACGGGGGCATCTGAGTGTGCTCCCAATGTGGCTCCAGAACGAGGCCGTGGCTAGGAACGTGTTGAGTTTCGAGAGGTCGATGACCAGTCGGAACCCGCCTGACTTTTTTGGGAACCAGAAACACCCTCGAAAAGTACCCTACCTCGTTCGCAGCCATCTCGCTTATGCACCTTTTGTCTAGCAGTGATTGGACGAGCTCGTTCAACGCAAGGTTTTTGGCTGGGTCGTTGTAAAAAGTTCTTACCTAGGAAAGAGCCTCGTCGGTCAACGTCGGAAGGCCCCTGGCTTGAACAATTGGACTACTGAACCGAAGGGGGAACCCGAATCAAAGCCAACGGACCACCCTCCGGCTTGCTCCCATTTCCGCCCATTTTTGCCAAAAGAACTTTAGTCGCCCGCCAACTGGACAATCTAGCGGCCCTATCTTGGCCTGATTTACAAAAGGATAAACACTTGAGGAGGTAGCGTGATGGCCGGAGCGATCCCGCGACCTCGCCAGATAGTCACATTTTAGTGGGGTGTGGTGTTCCACTGAAAACGGGTCCCGTGGGAATTGCTTGTTAAATCTTATTTTTTATATATATTCTGAAAGGTATATATGTGTAGATAATTTTGACATATGTTGCCAATTTTTTCTTTTGAGTTTCAGTACGAAAATATTACGATGGCCGACAGGTGATATCTTCCTTTAAGGGTTTGCATATTTTTTATCAAGAAATCTAATTTTACGAGTAGATATTGATAGTAAATGTTTACAAATCAAGTATTATACACTATGGTATTAATAAAACGGGCATGCGTAGTAAAATAAACAAAAAACATTTATTACGATGGCCGATAACACAATTCATGGATTAAATAAAGCCCCTATGGTAGCTTTGATTTTTCTAGTCTCAATGACTCTGAAAAGTAATATATGTTGGAAAGTGCAGTAAAAATGTTGTAAAAACTTTGTTATTGTTAAGTTTTGTAAGATGCCATTGCGGTGGCCGACAAGTGGTTTACGAATAATATAGTTTTTTACATATAATAAACGTGTATGTATAAGGATAACTCCTATAGATATGGCTACAGTAAAAGAGGCTAATAGGTCAATTTCTAAGAGGTTGAATTCAAACAAAAATAAACGTATAACGAAGGCCGAAAAGTATGATTCAGTAACTAACATAATATAGTATGTATAATATATAAATTGACACTTAAATATATTATTTAGAAGTCAATTATATTTTGAAATATCCCTTAGAAATGGGGTTGAGGGATGAAATAAGATAAATATTGTAATATTGGACATGAATACGTATTCGCATGAATACGTTGTACGGCTAATTTGAATAAGTTGTTTCCTTAATTCTTGAAAGACAAGATAATTGGAAGCGGTACTAAGAAAATACACATAAATATGCTTAAAACCTAGATTCGAATAAATATGTTTAACTATTTATCTGATCTTATACGTGATTTGGTATGTTTTACGATAATATAACATTCAGTTGGCAAAATATTTCAATCTTATAAACATACTATACATATATATATATACTTATAAACTTAATACATTTATCGATTTCATTAATCAAATGTTACACTTTAGGTTGCAATCTATTTTCATATACTTCATGTGATATTATGAACATAGTAAGTTCACATGGTCTATGACCGTGCAACGATTTTTTTTCTAAATTCGCAAAGAAGACGGCATACAGCCTTTGTGCTTAAATCAAAGCCTATCAAACCTGTTTAGGTTTGCACAAAATCATTGATAAATCCGATTCAATCGCTATTTATCAAGATAAAAGTCTTACAATGTACGGTGAAGAAGACCGACCGTTATAGATTCTCAATACGATCGTCGGTATGTTTTTTATTTCATTTATGATTTATTTCTGAATGAAATGCTAAACATAACTTTATTGCCTAATAACATCCTTAGATCCAATAATTTGTTCCAATATGTATTGTTAAAGTAGCTTTTCGAGTTTAACCTCATCGCATCCGATTCTTAAGTAAACCAAGTTTATCAGAGATAATTAGCATCTTTTGTTGATTTAAAGTCGTACTCATTTCTGATTCCATATTTCTGATTTCCATAAGGGTTGAATATGAAACAAATCCACTTGCATATCTGAAATCATATCACAAATGCTATGATACCTAATAGTTCTTAAAACCCCATATTTCATTGAACAATTTATATGGAATCAATTCAGGAAAAGTGGTGGTATGGTGAGTATTTTTCGGGGAAAGGCCTCTTTGTAATTTTATTCAAGCTTTCATTTAAATTCTAAATATAATAATGCAATGGCATACATCATTAATATTATTCGGCGATTGCTTCCATGAATCAAAAGGGGTTAACCGTATTTCAGTACTAAACAATCTAGCAAAACAGCAGTTTGTATAAGAAGGGTACCCACGACACATTTTTAAACAGCTATTACATGACCGTAAAACAACTTTACTAAGACTAATAACAAACATAGGCATCAGAGATGCAAAGCCCCCAGCCTACGCAAAACATTCTTCACCACGAATAATTGTCGGTTAAAAGAAGCAGGTCAAAAATAATATCTTTCTCACAACGTCTTTCCAATAACGTATTTCTCACAACGTCTTTTTCACACCGTTGCCCTTACCTTTCTGTCCACACAAGCAGTCCTCATAACGTCACGATATACGCGTAATTTTTCTGTGCTGTACAAATATTCCAAATATTTCAAATTTGTCTAAGTTCAAACCCCCGTAATTTTTACAATTAGTCGATCAAACTGCAACCTCGACGTTGCACATCTGCAATATATATCCATTCACTGTGTGAAGTTTCAAAACCCTAGGACAAAGGCGTCATACCAAAATGCCGCGGACAAACTACTGCACCTGAAATGTTAACAGACGGACGGACGGACGGACGGACGGACAGACGGAATGGGGGATAGCAATAGCCCTCAGCCGAATTGGTTGGCTGGGGGTTAACAAAATACTCCTTTTGAACGTTTACATTTTGCAAAAAGGTGTTCTTTTTCCAAGCCAGCTGAGCTGTTCCCCCTTTTCTAGCCAGCTTGAAGCAGAAAAGGAGCACTTCTCTAATAATTAAACTGTTGGATATAACTCATTCACCTATTATTAATAGCACATAATAGGTTATAAGACAATTGCAAACAATTACGATCAATTTGCAATCAATTTCTTTCATTCATTAATTGTCACAAAATAAAGAAATTATCAAAAAAGGTGTTCCTTAAATTGCTAAAATCTCCAAGCTAGAACGAATTTCCTCCAAATATCAAAGCCAGCTGGGATTTGCTGGGGAACACATTTTGTGAGGAACAACTCGTGAGGTACTCGTCATTTAACTGTTGTTAAGCTCCTCTATCTGTTTGATAACCCGAATCCAATAGCATGATACTTTGAACGGGTAAAGTATAAAAAGTGAACGTATCTACTAGATGGATCAAAATTTTGGCGTTTTTATTGCCAATGATTTTTACCGCGGAAATATATGTAGGTTCAAACGTTATCGTCCAGCTTTTCAGAATACATTTCATTCAAATTATTTCTGTACATTAGTTTCGAGCGTTTCTTTTCTTCATAAAACCCTATTTTTTTACATTTTATTTCACAGACTTGTCTATTTATAAATGTTCATATAAACAAAATTAATGCAAATGGTTCTTTTTGATAGTTGATAGTAATTGTTAAGAGTGGTTGATTTGGTTTCATTTCGGCCATCTTTTGATAAAAGAAATAACGAGAATGATTATTCTCATTTAGAACATCAGTCTTACCATCGCTTTAGCATGTCTCAATATAATAATATCAATATTCTTATTATATACAAAACAGCATTTGTCCTTACCGGCCACCGTTATTTTTACAAATACATTTTTTTTCAAATTGAATTTACTATCACCGTAGGGTAAATTTGACATATTTTCAATATTATAGAATTTATTGAATCAGGATCAATATTGGGTCGTGAATAGCAACACGTGTAAATGCAGATGAGCAACGGTTTAATTAGAATAGAAAGGCCTTTCACAAAGTATGTAATTGTCGGATAAGGGATAATAGAAGCTGACATGTGTTAATCCGATAGGCCGATTGCTGACAGCAGTATAGGGATCAGTGGTTTAGATCCTATTTGGGATGGCGATATCCCGGTATGTTGCATTGTGTATTGCAGTAACTTGCTTGATCCTTTTGTCCTATTGTTTAATGTTATGAATGTTATAATGTATGGGTATATAAACGGTGATACTGAGCATGGTCCATATGGAGAGGAACTTAAGTGATAAATAGGATGTAAGAAATACGTCAGATTAACTATTAAAAGTAGACGTTCGACGTCTTAGTTTTGGACTCTAAACTGATATACAGTTTAGGAGGTTTGACTATCAAACTGGCGGAATTTATATAATCGATATAGGCGATCTACGCCTATGGTTAAGGAAATTTTGAATGATTAATTGTTATTATAGATCTAAGCAGAATTGGTTAATTGATGTTACGGATAGCAACCTAACGTAATTGGTGATATGCTATAGACATTTAGTTATTCCATGCATGCGGTAGGATACGATAACATTGATCGGATTCAAACAGAATTGCTGTTTGAATGTCGGAATTGTATAAATAAATGGAAGTGTCAATTAAATACCATATGAAGTGAACTTTAAGAATAAATAAACGATAAAACCAACCCCGTCTTTCACTCCTTTCGGTGATATATGGTGGAGAGCCTATCGACGTCACTTTTTAGCTGACGTCAGATCCCGTACCTTTCGCAAGACAAGCAGGATAGTGATAAAATTTCAAGCCAATCGGATAATATATAGACTCTACAAGCAAAAGTAGACTCTACCGAACAGCTACACCCCAGAATCAGTCACATCATCCCCAGTAACGGATATTAGGAAGCAATCTCGCGCAAGCTGAAAAAGTCACAAATATAGTGAAACTAGGCTGTCCTAGGACAGTGACCCCGACTTTCAAATTGACTTTGGATATTCAAAATGTGTCATCGAGGATTACAGAACA
>LQRL01059580.1:0-11724 GCA_001703475.1 Hydroides elegans
CGAGAATAGATAGAAAATGTAAGAGATGTTCGTTAAACGAGACGGGTAACGAATACCATCATTTGCTAATATGCCCGAAATTCAAAGACCTAAGAGACAAATTCATATCTAGACGTTATACTGATCGAGTTAATTATATATGTTATTTAGACCTAATGGCAAGTAAAAAGACCAAGACATTAATTGATCTATCAAGATATATTCAAGAGTCTATGAAAAAGTGTTAATTTATATGTAGAAAAGCGAGGGTTATTCCATTCCCCCTCGAAATTGTAAATACGAAGTTAAATGTTAAGACCGAAGAGTTGTAAAATGTTTAAAAAGTTAAATTGTATGATACAAGCTCATAAGAAACCTGTAAATACCGTTTATTTAGTTAGTTTCGTTGGTAGAATATAAGTATATAAGTAATCGACTGTTGTGTGTTTCCAGTTATTAAAAGTTGCTTAAATATTGTCAACATAATATATATTTCTATGTATTGAATGTATTTTATGTATATATTTTCTTATAAATCCTATGATTTCAGAAAATAAACTATTTGAATCCTTTGAATCCTTTGAATCCAACTCTCGCGATGAAAAAAAAACGCGAAGAATTCGCTGAAAATTACGAAAAACAAGCGAAAAAAATATTAAAATTTAATCTTTAAAAAATATTACTTTTTCATCCTCAAAATCTCAATTAAGTTAAAAAATTTATAAAGAAAATATAACAAAAAAATAAATAAAATTCCGAAAACCAGCGAAAAACAACAACCCGCGAAAGCCAAAAAATACTGCGAAATCCCCTGAAAACAAGCGACATTTCGCTTGTTTCCCGCGACATTTGCAACACTGTGACCAAATTTTAGATAAGTTAACACAACATAATATAACATAAGATAAGATAACGATTTATATCGTTCCCGAAGTACATTTAAAGTTATGCATACAATCACTGAACATTGCATATAATTAAAATCACTGAACATTTTCACAAAATACAATCATAAATTTTATGAATAATTATGTTATGTGGAAAAAACAACAGGAAATCCCAGGCGAGTTTGTGACGCAATGGATTAGGAGGTACCTGATTCAAGCCCCACTTGAGGTAGTATTGCTTGACTTGTTGAGTCATTAAAGACACCTCGGGGTTTATTATCATTCGCACGGGACGTTGAGCTGGAGGTGTCGTGTTCATGTCCGTATTCAGGCACGTTAAGGACCCTTAACTGTCTTATGAAAAAAACAGTTAAAGACTCTGGAGCTTCTTCGGTTAAAGTGCGATAATACTCAAATATGAGGGCTCCATCTAAATTGAAAGACACAAACAAACAAACAGACAAAACTTATAAAAGGATAAATAAGGATATGAAGCATGCAAGATATATGGGTGAATTTCGATTGTTTCGACTGAGGGGGTCCTGCGATGTTTATTTCAGGACATCAGGTACTTTTCAATCAATCTTTTTTTTCTATATCAGGCAAATATGTTTCATTACATTTTCATATGAAATTATTCAAAATAATATACTTTATCCTTAATGGTACAAAACAATCACATTTCACCAATGCATCTATGATTGCATGCACTTTATTGATACGCAACAATATATACTTTTTGGTTCCGTTCGGATGCTCAATTCGTGTTTTCATACTGTTCATACTTTGTTCTTGAAGCGTTGTTTTTTTTCCTCTAGAGCGCACACTTTTTCTTTCAGATCGGCTATTTCATTATCCTGATACTTGAGGATTTCTTTAATATCCTTTATATCACATAATATCCGTTTTAGCATATCCCTATCAGACATTGCTTCTATATCCAAATTTGCAGCTGAAGTGCTAGAATCTTTCAGAATTTCGGTCTGCGTATCCGGTTCCATAATAATAGGTTGAGTTTTAATATTCTCCTTTATTTTTGAAAAATACTAAGCACTGTGTATTGTTTTTTGGTTGGTGTTTGTGTAAAACTTTGATCACTGCTTGATCCGCTTGATAATCTCTGTTTTCGCTTTTTCCGACCCATGTCCTAAAATCAGCTGTTTTTTGCTTGATCACTGTTTGATTGACAGCACTTCATTATCATTCCCATTCAATATAGGTACACACATATTCAGTACATTGTTTTCGTTCAAGATCATTGCACACGCTTTATAAAAGTTCCATGTTCATGCAATCACTTTTTATCCAAATTTGTTGTGAATTACATTTTAATGATGTTCCTAAGACTTTAACGAGAATTTTGATATCAAAATGTCCAATAACTGTTTTGTATTTAATATGTAAATATAATTTTGAAAAATCCATAGAGACCGAAGAAGCACCCCCTGGTCTATGTTGGTATATGAGGTATCTCCTCATATATACTTTTATGAATATAGAAAATTCCAAGATTTTAACAAACTAATCACATTTTTTTATTGAAAAATCATTTTGTGCAAAAAAATTTTTGATGAAACAGAATTTTTCTTTGGATAAAAAAGAAATGATTACGATATTATATGAAAAATATTGTTTTTTTTGGGTATTTTTTACCGAAACATCGCAGGGATGATTTAGTCGAAACACTTGTCTCTTCCAATCCTTATCATATCAAATTCCTAGGTAAAAGATAGGCACCAGTTATAAAAGGAATAAACCGAATAGTTCTTAAATTAATAACATTTTATGTCACTCAGTAGAGAGTTCGGGAAGATTGTTTCTATTCGATTAAATGTTGGAGTTTGTAGATAACACGTTAGATACCACAAGACAAACCTACATGTGGCCGAATACTAAAAGTGCGATCCCGAAAATGATTTGAGCCGAATCTCTCTAAAATCGGTCGGTAGCGATGCGAAACCTTTACGTTGCTACTCTGATTCTGATTCTTTAAAAATGAACTTGTTAAGCTGTATCACATTTGGTGACAATCAACATAAAATAGATTTAATACTATGAAAACGGTTTTTTACTTTAAATCTGAACCCAATGGGTCTAATTCACCCATTGGGTTCATATTTAAAGTAAAAAACCGTTTTGAATCGTCGTTACAGCGTCGATGTGTCATTTAAAACAAGCATAAACGATTAATTAAGGTATCATTGAATCATTCAAGATGATCGAATAATGATAGACCAGATACCAGATACACGTGATTTAATAAAGCATTTCAACTTTGGGATACATAATCAATATGTAGCCATATTAATTCATAAAACTTGATATTGATATGAATATGATTAGGAATATGAGTATGTGAAGTACTTCTAATTAATTCAAGTGAAAATCTTGTTTAAACCAGTGAATCAAAGTGACAACGAGAGTAATTTCTTGAAAATTTGCTTTAAATGATAATTTATATTCAATAAATTCCGTAAAGTTTGTTTAGCAATAAATAAAGTGTTTTAAGAAATAAGGGTCTTTTATACCATTGATAAATAATGAACAATTTTTAACAATATAAGAAAAATATATCCTTT
Organism: Hydroides elegans; assembly: GCA_001703475.1. Classification (NCBI taxonomy): domain Eukaryota; kingdom Metazoa; phylum Annelida; class Polychaeta; order Sabellida; family Serpulidae; genus Hydroides; species Hydroides elegans. The sequence goes on from LQRL01059580.1 coordinate 3,446, forward strand.
CAAAAGAAAGCTTACATGTACATCGTCACTTATAAATAGCTATCAGCGTTTTAACAGCTTACCAACCAAACTGCTATCAAACAAAATTTTATCAATTTTACAAATGAATTTTAAACTCAACTCAAATGAACAAGTCAAACATTGCGTGATCAGATAGAAATTAAGCAATGATTATGAACGCCTAGATAACTAGCAACATGTCCTGCCCTCATCGATATCGATGCTACACCTCAATTCATTTTTCAAATCGTCATAGCTATATCCGTAGAGCTCAAAATCGAGCTTATACCGATCAAATATATTGCTCATGATCTCGGGCGATATATTGGCATACTCGCGCAAAACACTTTGACCAATACCAAGAAAATCGTCACTGGTGTCACCTTGTCTCTGACCGTTGTTTTTATGCGGCAATGTATCATTAATACGAAACATTTGAAGGATAGGTACCGAATCCTCGTCAGCTGTTTCCAACCGAACGATATAATCATAGCGAACTGAACATGGTTGACAGACCTCACTTATAGGTAACCAGTGACGATCGTTGTAAAATCCTGTTTGTTGAATCGACGGGTCTTGACTTGACACGAGCAAAAGAAAATCCTCGAAACTGGCAATTTCATCAGCTTTATTTGTTGCACCATAAAGCTGTGTATTTATCCATTGATTGTACTTGTATCCAGGCCCAACAGGCCTCGGTGGGGGTTGTATCATGTTCTTATATCCACTCATTAACCTATCCAATGGATGGCGTGTCACCATAAAGCGCGTATATAAAGCATATTCTGGTTGCCAATCTGTAATGTAACGGATACCGAGTGATTGAAGATATGATCTCTGATGCACCTTGCTGTCTCCAATCTCCAAGATCTTGTTGCCTAGCAACGAACTGATCATCACGCCTTTCCACGTAGAGCACGCGACTTTTGATACTTGACAGTAAATGAGTTCATGAGTTGGATCGACGAGAAATTGCGAATTGGGTTCAACGTAAAAGAGGTTTGAGGAGTTTGCAGTAATCGTGACGTTGTGTGCATGGCATTGGTGTTGCAAGTATGCTTTGCGTATCTCCTGAGTACATATTTGATCAGTGGTCTTTTCATCGGAAAAGCTATATATGTATGTATCTTTTAATGTGTATGTGTTGTAATCGATGAATTCAACAACTGAATCTGCGAAACAAGCAATGATATTTCAAATGATTAATTTCATTTAGTTTATGTAAAATAGGAAAATTCACCCAGTAATTACGTTCACAGTGGCAGTAGAAGATTATTGAACACTATTTTCAAGGAGATATCAACTATTTTCTTAGTGCATTAACTTCAATAAAGTTTATTGTAAAAACATATGAAAACGTATTTTTATCTCTTACTTTATTTAATTCCTAATATTTGTGATAATACTCATATATTGCCTAATGAAACATTGCAGAAGAATTATTCAAAAACCCAATTGAGCATACCTGAACCCTGCATATTCATTCTGTTGATATAAGTCGATTGCATGATGATAGTGTGTCTCAATCCAAGATAAACACATCCCAGAACAAACGCCAATATGGAAACGCTAATCGTTTGCTTCTTACGATATTCCATTATTATCTACTATGTATATATCCTACCGAAAACACCATATGAATACTTAATATAACCCATAGCTTATGTTTCAAAATCAATTAAAAGACGTCTGAAATAATCATAGATATTATGAGCAACATATATATACTAAGGCTCTTTAAAGCCAAGCTGGTAAATAGAAGCTCTAGAAGTAAATGTCTTTTCTTTTTCCCGATCATAAACAAACGATTTTATGGTTGTTAATGTCGAAGTAAATGTTAATGTATAAGTAAATGTCTTTTCTTTTTCCCGATCATAAACAAACGATTTTATGTTTGTTAATGTCGAACATCGAGCCTTTATGTAGTCTACAATTACCCTTTGTTTACTCGAAAGTTGCATCAAGTGTAAAGACAAAAACTACTATTTTACATTTTCGTATTAATTACCAAATCAATATAGATGAATCAATTACCAATTAAATCAGTTACCAATTAAAACATGCTTTGCGTATCCGTACTGTATTTAAATATTGCAAACTTAGTTCCGTGATTTTAGTCTAATATAATAGTCATGCCTTAATTTCATTATCAAATCGGTTCCTCGTTTTGCATGAACAGGTTAAATTACTTATCATACAATGACTTGATAACGTTAGGAAATTTATTCATCACTTAAATAAATTATCCATAGTGGCATTTATTTCGTCATATCAAATTTTAACTATGTTAAACAATTGAACTACACCAATGTAGTACTAAATTCCGAATATTGATTTGATATAATGCATTTTCAATTACATTCATTTAGATAATCATTACGAAGAAACATATGCTTTTTAAAGCATTGTGGCCAATGTGTATTTAAACTATATAAAAATGGATACTCTTTAATGAAGAACCTTCAAAAATTCAAAATGCATTTCTATTTATTCAGCATTCAACAAATATAACACAGGTGGACACACACCCATATTGGAAGTTAATTTAAACGGAAAACTAACGACGGTGACAGAAAACGAAAAACCAAGAGGAAAATGAGAGAGAAAGAAAGAGAGTAAGAGAGAGAGAGAGAGAGAGAGACAGAGAGAGAGAGAGAGAGACAGAGACAGAGACAGAGAGAGAGAGAGAGCGAATAGTGGGTCTTTGCATATCAGGCAAAATGATAAAGATTAATGACTCACATTAATAGTGGTTTGTTGTAAAGAACCGTTTATTGATTTAATGCCTATTTTCCATAAATACATAGTTCTGTTGTGCAATTTCCATTTCAATTCAAAATTATACCATCCGTCGCTTCACAGTAATTAACAGATTTCAAATAAACTTTCTTCATCATTTGATATGGTAGCATCAAAGAGTATCGATTGACCATTTACTTTATTATATTCCTGAAATCTATGTAATAAGGATCCCTGGAAAACTATTCAAAATTCCTTTTAACTATTACAAATATATAATTTAACACTTCACATAGAATTCACAAATATATCAAAATAAAAGGTATCTAAATGAAGATAAAATAAGGTTGATTCCTAGTACAAAGTCATTAACCAGCTGTCAATAACGTAATGCTAAAGAGTGTTAATTTTATTAAGCTAGAATTCTACTCGTGCTATCATAATGACATTGCGAATAATGTGGCCAAGAAATCCAAGCCTCGTTTTCGGATATAAGTGGTAACGACACAACAGCACATTATCAATAGCCAATTTGATGGTTTCATTTTCTGCTAGAGCTTTGACTTGCAGATGACTTAAAACGACTTTCTTATCAATTCAATCATTAGTTTATAAATAATATACTCATGTTTGAGCAGGCATTTTATATATTGATTCTACCTTCTCATATTGACCATATTGACTTTGACCCTTCACAGGAACGCATTAACATTTAATCATATCACCTTACCATATCATATTTACTCAGCAGTCGCCCTAGGGATGATTAATACTCTTGTGCAAGATATCGAAATAAGCAGTGAATATAGACAGCTGGCACGAAATAAGCTAAATTTCAGGCAAAGTAAACTGCGTCTTCCAATTGACTTCAAACATTCATGTATTTCAATACAATCGATTTGAAATCGAGTTTTTATATATTTTTTTAAATATCATTTTATCAATAAATGAAACGTAATATATTTTGAATTTAAAATCATATCAGATATAAGGACAATAAAATTCAATTTTATTAACGATAGATATTAAACTCCGGAAAAGAAATATAAACAAAATAAATGATTTAACTTTATAACATAGTATATTACATGAAGCTCTTCTTAAAATCCAATAAATGTCAAGTTTTCTGGACAATAATCGAAATCAATATATTGGTAAAACAGATAACATCATATTTTTCAACATTGCTTTAATAAAGTTATCTTTTAAAAAGTTAAATTAATCAATTAACGACTAAGAAGCAAGTACCTTCAGGAAATCGATGTCTAGTTAAAAAATATATACTGTTAGAGAGCAGCAAAATCTTCCATCCAAAGTAAAACCATGACTTTGCACACTCCTTTCTTTGTTTTTCGATAAAATAATGCCCAAAAGAAACACTTTCAATAAGTTTCATCACCAGGTTTGAAATTATTTCATAGGTGAATCACTGTTGACACACCTTATCTATTATGGATAGCAGAACATTTTTTCTTTAAACTCTGAACAATTTCTGCTCAAAAACATCACACTTGTCCCCTAAGGTTTTGAGAATATCCTAATATAATACAAAGCAGACATGTGAAATGAATATATGGTTTTCCGGAATTTATTTACCCATGCTGCTTTCTAGCATAATTTTAACAAATGTCGCACAACTTGCAGTCCCAATGTGCCCGTGATGTCGGATAGTTTTCGTGTTTTACAAAATGAATACTCTATTCTATATTTGATATATGTTTAGGGTTTGCTGAATGCAGCTATTCATAATTCATTGTTAATAAATCATTGTTCACAACATGAAACATTCAATTTAAGTTGATTGATACGTGAATCGAAATAAACCTAACACATTAAGCAAATAAATTAATATATGTTGCTTTAAATTTAATATTGAAAGCGCTTACATGTTGATTATTGTATTCTAGCTGTTACAACTGAAATCTTTCTCTTGATAATAATATAAACATCATCAAAGCCTATCAAAACTACCGACACAAAACAGTATTTCGAACACCACACCACATTCAGCCTCCATGAAATATCACCTGTGTCCAGCATATTGATGTCGATATATTCACGCCCCGATTACGTAAATATGAGTATATCGGCGCGCGCGCGATTTTGACCGCCCATTTTACCTGCACTCAGCCTGACTTAATTCTTTGTAGAGGCCATAGAGGGATCATGCTGACAGCATAATAGTATGCTTTGAAATATATTGACATTGTATATGTACAATGGTATTTAGTATTTTGCTTCTGGGTGTAGAAATGGACAAATCGTCCTTAAATCGAGGCAATGTATAAATTTGTGTGTTTTTTTGTAGTGCTTGTAAGAATGTGAAAGGTTTATGATAGCATTGTCTGGTTGAAACATCGATAATGAAATGAGTGAATACATATATGGTATATCATAATTAATTTTTCACACTTGACAAGCTCACTGGCATGTCGTATTCTTTATCTAGGCCAAAGCTAAGGAAACTTATCAGATGAAAAATTAAGCAATTCTAAATATATTGAATTTGTTGATCGAGACTTAGTAAAATGCCATAGTTTTCGTTTTTGTGATAAACATATAAACATGGTAACATCATAAAAAATGAGTGGTTACCAATGATTTATTCACCCATGCACCCTGCGCCATTGTCTCACAATTTTCATCCCAAATGCCATCGTATTGTCGCACAGTCATTTGACTGAACGTGTCAATATGGCACATAGACTTAAATCTAGATCATCATGTACTATGTTTATATACTACTTAATTTTAACGATTTAAGATATTATTTACGTTTTCATAAGTAAACCAATCTGATTTAAACCATGTTCTTATGTTTTTCGTAAGCAATAATAGGTCGTTAAATTTATTATATATTAGTTATATTAATAAGGATATAAACAATTTCTACCAATTAAAGTTTTGTCAGAATTATTTTACTGTCGAACAGATTAAAAAATATCGGACATGATTCATTAGGAATGTGCTCGCATTCGCACAAGCAACCATTTGGAGATAAAATTTCTTTACTCACTCCATAAATTCTTCATAAAAAATCGTTTCAACGTAGGATTATATTTGTTTGCGTGAACACATTGTTACCATGGTGACTCCGCTTGAACTATTTGGAAAAATATCAAAAAGGAAATCTACAATCACTCGATAACAATTCCTTGGCCTCACTCAATTAAGCGTTGTTACAGGCGCGCCACACCTCTGTAACCGTGAGGATATTTCCAAACATGTCATTGTAAAACAACTCGAAATGCATCTAACGGAAGCTTATAACCAGTGCGTGTTGACTGTGGAATAAAGTAAGGGGATTACTATGGAATATGGAAATCAGTAGACTCGAAAAACCCATTGGATATCAGCACCGGTGTGACGCCATTAATCAACACTGTGGACAAAACAAAATAGAGGATGTATGTGAAAAGCTATGTCTAAATGTCGCGAAAACCGAATTTATCGTGTTCGGTCTGAGGAGGCATGTAACTCAAAGGCGTGAATGCAGCATCAAAATCGGCGAGGCGACGATTCATCCAGTAAAAATTGTGAAAAGACTAGGTGTTTTGATGGATACGCAGCTGAATTTTCGAGCACATATATCTCATGTGGTGAAGGTGTGCCGTTTTCATATATGGAGAACATGGTATATCCAGCGACATCTGAACCAAGGCTGCGAAACGGATAATGATGGCAATGTAATATGTAGATTAGATTATTGCAATCCCTTGCTCGTCACTCTGTCGAAAAAAAAGACATCGCGAGAATGCAGAAATTCTGAAACGCGGCGGCCCGTTTGATGTTTCTCACGCCGAAAACAGAGTCGAGGAAACCCGCTCTCAAACAACTGCATTGGCTTCCGGTCGCATATAGAATTAAATTCAAAATTACGGTTATTATACACAGATGTGTGCATGGTACAGCCCCCTGTTACCTATGACCAAAGTGTACACCATATGTCCCAAAGCGAGACGTACGTTCCTCAACATCGCCCGCTGTTAGCTTCGTGGTTCCTCGAGTTAATCAAAAAACAGTCGGTAGTCGGGTCTTCAGTGTAGCAGGAGTCGAACAATGGAACAAAATCCCACCCTCAATCCGGCCAATCGATTCGAACAATGATTCAAGATCAGAACTTAAAACAGACTATTATAATTATGCGTTTTAATTTGTAGTGTATTGTACAGCGCTCTTATGAATCATGAAGGGTGCTATATAGAAATTGTCACTGTATTGTATTGTATTGTATAAGTCTCAAAAATGTATCACCTATGTATTTCCAATTACCAAAACAATTTAAATGCCCAATCTGTAAAACCTTTTTCGTTCTAGCTTTATCAGTTCATGTTTTTATAAATTGATATTTTTGTCGACTTTTGTCTATTGTCAATACAGTCCAATCGAATCAATTCAAAGCAATCAAAAGATGCATCTATATTTTAAGATATTACTCTATGATCTATCTTTGCATAGTATAAGTCTATATAAGTAAGCGATAACTGATATAATGATGTACAAGCGTACATGTATAGTCAATGATTAAAAGCCCACATAGCATGAATAAATGATAGACGAAGGGCATCTTTATTCTGTTGAAACATAACCATCAATGTGTAATGTAGTATACTTTATAGCATGGTATAATTCACTGCTAGCTTAAGACAAGTGTAAACCACAGTTTCTACTAATGAAGTTGTCAGATATATTCTAATAATTCCATCATAAAGCCACAAAGGACAAGCTGAGTTTTATGCTACCGATTTGTTGTATATGAATGACCGTGTTTCACAGCTAAGGTTTAATTAAGGCTCAAAGATAGTTAATTGGTCGAACACTTAGACAAAATTTCACTTATTTAAGCATCAAACACAAATTTGAAACCAGGAGTTTCCGCATAGCGAAAACAAAGGCAACCAGTCTTGAGATGTACAAAAGCAAAGTCAAATCAAAAGCAATTCTTAATGATTTGATCTGCTCAAAGAGAAAAAAGTGGTCTCATCTGTTTATGTTATCTACGTCGTTTGAAAGGTTGAGAGAGTTTGAATGAATTTGAAGTGGTGTCCAGTGACTTTTCGTCGTGATTAAATATATTAAAGTAAAAACAGATTAAAATAATAAACATGCGTATGATATCAAACTCCTGTAATTGTAAAAGGCAAAAACAATAAGAAAACATTATATACTTTAGTTTTGTTGTCAGAATTTAAAAAATTGTTGCCTATCTTAATTATATCTTTAAGAATGTTATTGTCCAGCAATGATGACCAATTTATTTATTTGAATGTGCAAAATGTACAATATCTGTTGTATCTGTTGTATTACCTGTCTAGTTTCAAGCGGCTCTTGCTGTGTCCTGGCTAAACACTTTGGTGACAACATAACGATTTTGTACAATTTGTCATATTTTTATATTTTTGCCGAGACTCAGAAATAAATTTCTGCTTAAGATTATATTAATTATTACCTTTATCAATAATAAATACTAAACTGATATATAATAATACACTTTCTTTCTTTACACATAAACTCTTATACAGAATATTGTTAATGATACG
>LQRL01059589.1:0-18676 GCA_001703475.1 Hydroides elegans
AGTTGCGCCCCCAGGTTCAATATTTTCTGGATCCGCGCCTGTTACCTACCTGTAAAATTTGATTCCACCACGTATACATCAATTCGTCATCGTACTCAAAAAGTGTGCAGTTATTGGTTGTGATGATGCACGTTTCAGAAAGTCCATCGCGAAAATACCACGACCATGGACTGAACCTGTTATAGATTAGCTCTATAGACTCTAGTCTATTGCAATACAGACACGGAGTAGTGTTGCAACATTAAAGATGACTTATAACAAACAGATATTATTTACTTAATATGTTTTGGTACGTAATCTTAAAAAAATACTTTAATCATATTAGTTAGGGAATTATATTTATTCATATACATTATACATATACATTGTACATTGTACATACATGTATATTTCATTATAAATTATTGTATATAGGCATTTCAAATGTTACAATATGGTGGTGGACTATACAAGACAGCAGTTTTTGTTGCGGCATCCCGAAACAGCTTGGACGACAATATTAAATTTATTCTTCCTTTATATATATATATTAAGTGTGCTGAAAAAAATACTTTTTTTTTCTGGAATATAATTGTTTTTGTTTTGTAATGAAATACTTACTCTGAAAACAGCTCAGTGGTCCCATTACACATCTCACTCATACACTGCAGATTACGAGCATTCTGAAATCGATAGGAACCAAATGTTGAATTTCTATAATTGTTTAATTGGCTTATCATGGTTTGAACATTATTGAACTTGATTGAAGTGTTATCAAACACCAATATTTGAGTGTAAACCAATATTGCGAAAAGGAGTGTTAAGCGGCAGCCTCGCTATAATAAGAGCTGTTTGCTTTTGTCTCACTGCCCGTTTTCCGCACATCTTATTTATTGATAATTTTTTAATCATGATACTTCATTTTAAAAAGGGAATTAAGACATAACATGTATTGGATATTTAATTTCACGAATGCAGCATGAGATATTTAGCACTCGAGACGGAGTCGAGAGTGTAAATGTCGAGTACTAATGAGTGAAATTAAATATCCTACTTATTGTAAGATTGCTTAAAATTCCCCTAATCAGCGACGGTCTGTAATTCCAATCCTATTGTCGAAAGGATTGTAATTGAATTATTATAATCTTACTTAAATGAATAAATGGGTAGAATTTCGGTCATTTAACCAGCTGCTTTAACAGTGAACACATCTATTTATCATTCATAGCTTTAAAATAACATAGTTTCTATATGATGATATATTATAAAATACCGTGTATTTGCAAAGAAAAACATATTATGAAAATGATATCCAATATTTAAAAAACAGAAATTACGGATAAATATAACTATGGATATATTTAAATAATAAAACTAGCAGCATCACATTACGGATATCATAATTATTAGAAAGCAATTGATATTGTAGTAATTATATTATAACTAAAAAACGTTCAAAATTTACACTTTTAGGTCCTGGCCGCATTGGAAGTTAGTACTTGCGGTTTTAGCTTGCAATTTGCCGCTGACCGTTTTTCAATGTATTCTTTATGGGAACTAGCTTTAAAAACACAACGAGGGTTTTGGGGTTTTCAATAAAGATTAAATTGAAAGACAAGGTTTTTTTTATTTGTTATTTTTGAAAAAGCTTGGATTATTTCTAATGCGGCCAGACCCTTATGTCAGCGCCAGAAAAAAGGGGGCGATTTTGTGATTTAAGTTGGCATTTTATAATCACATTAAGCATTTTAATCCCATTACTCTATGGTGTCAAGAGTATTCAACCAGTCATTCGAAACAGTGCAATATCTGATATTTTGCACTGTTAAATACAAAAGAATTTTAAGCAAGCATGCAATAAGTAAACTATTTTAGTGTGTGATACGATTTGTTTTATATCATGCTGTCACCATCATCCTAGTGTTTTCAAAGGCAAGATTTGATATCAATCTCTTTTTCTTCCAGACTTATATATATATTATTTATCATATTAATATTAAAACTCAAAATGATTTCGTTTCATCGCAGTAAAGATGTATGAATCAGTAACAGACTCACAAGACACAAGCACGCATTTCTTAAGCCGCGTTCGCGCAAACGAAAAAACTCGGAAACAAGAACACGAAATCCGATTTTTTCGAAGGCCAGATTTGTATAAACACATAGCAATTGATCCCATCAGTTCACGCAAAAACTTATGATTTTTCTTTGCGTGAACGTGCCTTTATATATATAATATTCCCAGTAAACACGAAAACCAAAATTTTACGTGTTTTAATCGTTTTCGATTTCGTGTTTTATACGTTTTTTCGAAACGTTTTTTGTACGTTTTTACGTCCATCACGAATTGCGAGTTTTATTCGTTTCTCATAAATATATTTTGTCAGTAAATAGTACGTGCATGATACGTTGCTTTCAATTAATTTAAAACGTTAAATTAACGAATTTTTGCATGTTTACAAAAACCTGTTCTGTACGTATTTTAACGGTTTTAAAAAGACACATGACACATTTTCATACATCATTTAAAACGTTTTATAAACGGGTTTTAGAAATGTTTGAGAAACGAGTTTAAAACTATTTTTGCACCAATTTTTATTGTATTTTCGAATGTCTTTCTTTGGGTAGCATTTCAAAATACTTAGAAACGCCTGATTGGATAGTGATTTTATTTCAATATATGACATACAATACTTTAACAATGAAAACGCCAATAACTGTTATTAATTTTATTTTCATTTAACATATCCTAATCAAATATCGGTATAAAAAACTTAAATATTCAGAACCGAGATTGTCGATTCTATACGACTTTTTTTTTCAATTATGCCTTTTCCTGTTTATAACGGCCTTCAAAAATCATGCGAATATATTTAATGTTCAAATTCCTTTCGACATCATCATATTCCTTCATCGTCGGAGCTGATGTTTGAAAAGTCACCGCGGTTGTCATCTACCGCAGCAGCAGCGACCTGAAAAAAGATAAAAAGACGATTTTAATTGTGACGTAATTTTTTTCTCTCCTCTCCACTTACGCAATTAAGGGTCGGCTTATCGATTGCTGATAAGCTGTCACTGATTTGAAAGCACATGTTGATCGAGAAAAGAATTTACTCAGAAGGAATGATTTGATTTTGCGATTCAATATATAAACATGGATATTTTACGGATGCATATTAAAAGGTAAGTTTTAATATTTTAATGAATTACCTAAATCAATGTTTGTTATTGTAACTTTTGTATCTATTCACGCTCTTTGACGTTTTGTCAACATGTATTGATCGGACATAGATTTGAAAAATGATTCAACGGAATGTTTCTATATTATAACAAGATACAGATTTGCCTTTAGTGCCTTTAAGTGATTCTTTACCGTCTATGAAACAAATGATTTACGCCAAATGCGTCGAATATATAGACGTCATCGGTGCATTGGACGTCTCGTTGCGACGACGTCGAACGTGTGCATTGATTTTATTTAGTATAGATCAGATACGTCAAATTAATATTCATTGTTTTCAATTCTTTCAGGTACTTTTGGGTACACTTAATCAAGTTAGTCGCGTAGAATCCAGTTCAGCCTGACATCGAGACTCTACACATCAAGGACCGTGAAGGTACGTTGTTTTTAAAACAATAATAAATGTTGCTAAGATTTAGTGGCCGACGTCATTCGTAGATTTGACGTCGTAAGGGCGCATATTAAAGTATCGAGAAGTATAGAATTTCTAAACGCCCTTTCACATACCGACGTCGTATTGAAGGGCTTTCCACGAGAGATTTCGACAAGGCGTCAACCTAACGTCACATTTACATCCCCAACGAAATATGCGGATTATTTTCAAATGGGACAAGTAAAGCTTTTCCTCTCGACGTCATTCGACGTCTTGCCGAGTCGGAAGCCTCGCATCCTATTCATCTTATCAAAATACAATGGGCCTGTGTTGAAACTGCGATTACGTCAATGTCACCCATCTAGGCTTAGGTTAATATCCGTATTTGTTTTTTCTTTGAAATTAAATTGACTTTGTTTCAATTTTTTAGACTATGCGACGTGCAGTCAACGGGAAAACAAGGCGACAGGGAATGAACCACAGCCATGTCGAGCCAAGCTGAGCCAAGCCGAGTCATGCCGAGCCAAGCCGAGCCAAGCCGATATCCAACCTGGACCGGTTCGCACACCTCAGGGAATTCAGGTGACATAAACAAATAGTAGACATGAAAGCGCGGTTCTGCAACATTTGACCACGTAAGTTTCGAAGAACGTACACAAAATCGTATGTGATATTTATATGATTCTCCTAATTTTTTGTCAGTGATTGTGTTATGGTATGAGCATTTATAAACGTCATGTTATTAATCGAAATTGTATATCGGCGCAAAATATAACGAATTTTTTTATATGTTTCAGATCAAAAGAATGGGGAAAGTCGCTTCCGAGGCTAAACCTACCCCAATTAGATATCAACCAACGATCACGAGGGAAACATCAAACATCAGAAATCCACGATAGCTTACTTTTTGGGCGATGTTCTTCTTTAGTTGTTGCGGCATTCTTTTCAAATACATGGAGATGTGGTCATTGACTTCAGTAGCATTGAAGGGTCTGCACACAGCTACAGAAAATAAATAGATATTTTTTAATTTAAACCTCAGATTGTAATATTTTATATTCATAAGAAAAAATAAATATATATTAAAGAAAACAAAATCCTGTATTTTATTTCGACTCAACGCTCATCAAGAGGGTCCTATATGTTTGGGGTGTCCGTCTGTTGGTCTGGCCGTTCAAGCTCAGGGGTGCACCTTTACCCAAAATCGACGCTCGCACAAGCGCGACCGTCAGCCAGAATGACATTCGCGCCCAATATTTCACTTGAAATATCACATCGTAAATGCGAGCGCCGAAGGCGCGAGCGCAATTTTGCATTCATTTAAAGACTAATGTTTTACATATGGTCGGTTTCTGTCAAATTTACATTCGCACTAGCGCGAGTGTCGTCTAAAACGACACTCGCGCGGACGAAACGACGGTCGTATATGCGACCGTGCGACCGCGTAGGTGCACCCCTGTAGCTTGCACACAACCTCATCATGACCTCATGTTGACCTCATATGAGTTGATTTTAGGGAAACATGAGGTCAAAATGAGGATTTGTAAAAGCGTTACCAGTGGTACTTTCAGTTATACTTTTTCAAGATCCTCTCATGGGTCGCCCCTCCCCCCGTTCCATCTATTTTTTACCAAGAAGTACATCGAAGCACCCGTATGTTCTGATGGTCTATGCAACTGGCTGCCCCGCTCTGATATTTCCTGGATCCATGTGTAGCCCGCGACCTCCTTTTAAATTTTGAAAGCGTCCGTTGCTATTATACGATATTTTAAGAAAAAAATAATTCGCCCCGATTTTCTGTTTTCACTATTTCATTTGCGCACCAGTTATATGTTTTTGATATTCGGGGTGCGCGCGCCTATCGGTTAGCTCTTATTTGAAGGTTTTATCGTTTAAAATCTGTAAACTGAATTCCCTTCCGGTCGCTAGGTATGCTTAAAAAATATATGGTACTTTCCGTTCTGCTTCGGTTGTATCTATTAATGTCGCTCGCGCTCTTTTTTGTTTCTGCGCGGCGCGCAACCTGCTTTTCCCCTCTGATGTGATAAACCAATATATAAAACCAATTTACACCGTCCTGTTTGCTTATAGCTCCCGGTTAAATTTAGATAATATGCCATATAAAAACACTCGCGCCTTCGGCGCTTGCTTTAAATTCACTTGTTTGCCCGTCGGCTTAAAATATAAATAAAAATATGCATTAATTATAGCAGAAAATAAATGTTTTTCCCATCGATGAAAGCAATTCAATACTTACTGACAATTGCCTCATGGAGTCTAAGACTTGTGAATGCAGTCTTCCCGGTGCGCTGCCCCTTGAGACTGTAGTTGGTCCAGAGTTGAGGTTCTCCTAATTTCCGAAGAATGTTGTTTACTTTCTTCGCAACAGAGCGACCACCAAGAGAGGATAGATAGGTGCGCTGAAAAAAATATAATTCAGTCTTTTCTATTTAAAAACACCCGCTTTAGACAAAACTACCATAGCAAGAATGCATTGCCTCTTTTACATTATAGACCCGGGCACATAAAAGGCGATTATACATTTCAACCCTTATTCAGAAGAAACCCGTCTATATTCCTACAATAAAAAGGTTAAAAAAAGATATGTTGATACCTTTTGTAAGATACTTTCTTTAACGAAATTTTTCAGTTCAGTATCTCGCAGAAAAAGTTACTTCAAGTTAAAATATTTGAACAGTTACCAATTTTCGTCGGTAGATTTTGTCCTGGAGTCTCGTTTCTAAAACTTCCATGTCTTGAACTGTTTTCATAACAGTAGGAAATATATCTTCTCCGTCATCGCTTTCTTCATCGTAACCAGCTTTCGACAAGGCGCTCCTCAGCATTCTTATTGTGACGTCTTGGTTTTCCTCCAATCTATCGAGCCGGGCTATGATTCCAACTTTAAAATAAAATATTCCATATTTGAAATAAATTTCGTTTGAACAGATGGTTTTGATTTGAAAAGTGTTCGTGCGGTTGCAGGAAGATCGGAATGTCCATTGGACTTGAGCAGTTTTAGAAGATCATCCGCTGCGTTGTGTGTTATATTATAATGGGTTGCCCATATTCTAAGTTTATGTTCGAATCTGATATCATAATCATTTTCTGAATCTATATCTGAAGACTCATACCCGTTAAGACATGGTTCATCATCTCCGTCATTGTCACTATTGTCGCTTGGTAATGTCTCTGATCGATGAGGAACTAAATCATTTTGATTTATTGTCGCTTTTGGCTCGCTGTTATGGTTCAAATTTACGATTCTGGGTTTTTTAGCAGCAGAAATGTCGTTATCCTCAGATTCACTCCCATAATTTTCGTTTGTCCTATTTTCAACCTTGCGCCTAGCCGCTTTATATAATTTTTGATATCTATATCGTTTAGACTCATCCATTGCGTTGGTTTAAATAGAATAATGAATTTACCTTTTATCGAAAATATCGTTGAAATATCCTTAAATGTTGTATGTTTATGCTTCCGATTTGTTTATGGAACGTTTTGTTGACCGCCAAACGAATGTTTATTCCATTATGACGTATATCCTGTGGGATCATATTCATGCAATACTAATAAAAATCGTTGAAATATGCCCGAAAACCTGACTCGAAAGATTACACTCAACTATTGCTCGAAAATGTAAAACAAAAAATCTAAACCCGAAAAGTACAGATAGAGGAAATGTTATATTCATTTGTTCAAAATTTGATAAAAATCTGGAGACGATTCATTATTCAATAAACATTCGATTTATTTCAGTATGAATAGAGATATAATATAGTGTTATAGTTTTAAGTTTGTATACGCTCATCAATCGTAAGATTATTCATTTCAATATTTTGTTTTGAATTTTCTATTTTTCTCCAAAATTAAGTTTATACAAATAACTTTAAATTGGTTGTTCTTAAAACATTTATCATATCCACAATATTGATAGTTTTTACTCGTTCGGAATAAGCAAATAAGGACTCCAAATTTTCTTCAAAATATAGCTTTAAGGATAAAAAAAATCGCCTTTAAGGAATCGAATTAAACCTCTTGCTTTCTCAAAATTGAAATTTCCTCAGTTGCATATAATACAAATCCATACAAATGCATATAATGCAAATCCATATTATACAAATATCTCACCATAAGCCATTTCTAAAAGACTTAATGATTCAAATGTTGATTGTTTTACACAATATTTATTTGTTGATTTAGTTCCATTTAAATATATATGGAATATATTATAAAGAAATCACAAAAAAAAACAGTTATTAATATCACCAAAAAAACGTAGAAAAATATTTTTCATTCAATTTAATAGTTCCTAAATTATTCATTGTTTTGAATTAAACGTTATATTTATTTTGTTAGCATTTACTTTAAATAAGTATATTATTATATGATAAAATTGACGCATGCGAAAGTGCATCTTGAAAATTGTATTTAGAATGAATGCAATTTTCCAAATCACCATTATAAAGTTGTATGTTTAGGCTTATCAAAAGCTTACTCAAATTTTAAATTGGCAGTGGAAATAATAGTTACGTCACAAACAAACGAAGTTCCGTCATAACGTCCGCTCGTCAATTTTATTTTGTTGCGTCACGATGTTAACGGCGATCGTTAAACCTTTCGCACGGAGCAGTGATTTATTTAGGGGCCTTGTTTGCTTCGTTTTTATTTATCTTTGACATTGTTACAAATTATCAAAAATATTGTTCCAAATATACTTTTCATGATTTCAGCCCCTTAAATGTATCTATTAGCATAATTAAATCGTTTAAAAACGTTTTTTCAAAGTGTAAGAAAACGTCTTTTACGTGATAAAAATACGAACAATCATACAATCAAAAACCCGTATTATTACTAACTGTTGGATAATAATAAATACGTGTTTATTAGGTTTCCATTAAACAATATTTGAAAACCAATATTACACGTTTTTATTTGGTTTGGATTGGTGAAAACCAAAAAGGCACCTAAATGAAACGTTCAAAATACGTTTTTTGATTACTGGGTTCATCATTTTAATTAATAACTCAAAATGATCTCCTTTCGCCGTGGCAAAGATTTATGAATCAGTAACAAACTCACAAGTCACAAGAACGCATTTCTTCACGGTTTTTAAACTTAATATTAAGCACTCACATTTTGACAGGCATCCGAACAGTTAAAGCGTATGTCAGCGTCATGACAAACCACCTAAAGTGAACAAAATTATTTTGAGTATTTATTTGTGCAGTAAATATGATCGTAAATAAAATACTAAATGAGTAAATAGTTTGTGATTTTGTAAATGAATATATCCAGGTTTTAGGCCGAGGTTGCACAGAACTTTTTAAAAAGCTAGCAGTTATAAAAGCGAGCTTTTTTAGTGGTTACACTGGAGCAAAACAACAAAAAGGCTTAAAAGTCGAGGTTTTCTCCCGTTTCATTCCAGTATTTCAAAAGGAGTTTAGTGAAATGCATGATGTCAAACAAACTCAAATGAAGTTCATTATTGTAAAATTGACGTTTTAAAAAGTCACATTTTCCCCGCTAGCAGTTTTTCCCGTTAGCTATTTCTTCTGTGTTATAGCAAGATCGTCGTGACAAAACGCAGTGTAACCATTTTTGACTAAAAAAAAGCTTGCGTGAAAAACAATTGCTGCTTTGTTTGACACGAGTTTTTATAAAGAAAATAGAGGACTAATAGAGGACAAAATAGAGGACTAATCCCCGACGTGAGAAACCGCTAGCTCTGTGTAACCGCGGCCTAGGTCACAATAACATTTTTACAGTATCATTTCAACATTTGTCAACATCAGCAGTATACCATTTAACATTGTCATGAATTGTTGTGATTGTGAATTATGATTATATTAAAACAAACGTACTCATACAGTTGAAACATTGTAATTAATGTGATCCTTTTAAGGGTTTCTATAAACTGAATGCATGTTGTCAAACATACCTGATTTGGTCTGAATCGGATTCTGTAAATATCAGTCATTGTAACATGGGTCATTTTACTGATAGACAATATACACTTGTTTGTAAGATGCTTCACCCTGGCACTGCACATCAGAAACAGAGTTGATAATATCAGTTTTCTCTCCTGAAAATATGAATATAATTTATTTATATTAGGGTTAACGAGAAAGAACATGTACGGTTTAGCATGTTACGAACATTCAGGTCCAATTCAAGTCTATCAAATGAGCACATATAAGATTAAACGCATATTCAGATGACGTTGCAGAAAAAAGATGCATTCTACTCTTTGGCCTTATATAGTGATTGAACGTTGAAATTGCAGGCTATACTTGAACCGCTTTCATATTTGATTCAAACATCTTATAAAACATATTTTTTCTCATAATATATATTTTTCTATATTCTTTATCATTACAACCTATCAAAGAATTTGAAATAAAATAAATATGTTCGAAAACTGTTCATCTTTATAAATCACTCCCCCAACTGTGGCTAGGTATATACTTTCAAATACCAAAATGTTTGAACGCATCTTTTTCTTGAATTTCTTGAAAAAAAAGAAGAAACTAATCACTTGGTGACTAACCTCATTCATACAATCATCTGTAATATCAAGCAGACAATCCTGTAAGCCACAAAAATGCGCATATTTCTCGTCTATTCTGTGTTGAATCTGCTCTTCGGAAAGACACCATTCGCTTGGATTACATTCATCCTGAAATGAGTAAAACACTGTAGTCTTTATCATTTATAATTTCTCATGCCTGTTCTAATGTTTATTGCTTATTAGGAGGTAGACTGCATTTGGTATACATACCGTAGTCGTAACTTGCGACTTTCCTTTCAAAACAAGTTACACGATATTTAATATTAAAGCGACGATAATGTTGATGTGCCTTTACGGTTACTGTTCAAAACATTTTCGAAATAATTTTAGTATACTTGATACACAGGACTTGTAACCCAATATCGACCAATTATCTTTAAAAAAACGTACCTTTAAAGCCTTCAAAGTCGACTTAGAAAACACGATTTGCGCCACATCTTCTAGCGTTATATTGTCTCCTTTTATAGCTTTCTGCTGTTTATTCAAAGAGCACACTCGTTTCAGTTTAAACGCCTCTCTAAAACAGGGCGGCGGCAAAGGTCTTGCCGTTGGTATATTATATTGTGAATAAAGTGATTTGCCATGCTGCGTGGGCTCAGAAGATGGAGTACGTCTTGTTGACCTAGTTTCACTTGACCTAATTTCCGTGTCTTTGACCCCTTGATAAGGATATCCAGAAGTGCTGGGCGCACCCGCTGTTTTGGTCATGCGCAACTCACCTAAGTATTATAAAAATAACCGATCGTATTATAGACTGACGTAAATGAAAGCGTATGATTCCTGATTCTTCATAACCATATTGGGAGCTAACGCCGACCTAAAATTAGCTCATTAGGGCCATTCATGATTAGGGTTTGTGAAATCTGTTCGGCAATAGAGCTATATAATATTTTTGTTTGACTTTATAATAGTTAGATATAAAAATGCCAATGGTAGTCTTGCTTCAAGAAAATGTATGGCATGAACCTTTCAAACTTTCAAACCTGCTTCAGATGTTGTATGCCACGTAACGGAATTCATGAATTCTTCGGCAATTTTTTGGATGCGCGGTGACGTATAGATGGTCGGGTTTGGTCGCCACGAAGAGGGCGGTTCGGTTGATTTTTGTGGTTCGGTGTGTTCCGATGAATGAACATTAGGTGGTTCGGTAATTTTTGGTTCGGTTTGTTTTGGATTTTCCCCCGGGTTTCTTGTTTCCGCTGGTGATAGAACACTTGGTGGTGAGGGAGCTACTTTTGATTCTGAGCTATCTTGTATGGAGTTTGAATTTATATCGGTTATAGAATCCGTAAATGGAATACTAGAAGGACTAGACGGCTTCGAAAACGGCTCCGCAGAGTCCATGTTTTTTCGGCTATTGTCAAAGTATCCGGCATTTTGAGAGTCTATGCTTGGTGTTTCATCAAAGCTTGAAGATGGTACTGATACAGTTGGTGAATCATTGCTTTCAAAACTGGCTGTGCTATCTAGTTGATCATTGTCTTCATTTTGAGACATCATTAGCGCATAGAAATCAGGCGTTGTTGCATCCACATAACTATCATAATCCAGCTTTTGAGGCGTTGTGGAATCATCAGTCTTCATAGTATCTCGCTTTTTACGGACCTCATGCGGGTCTCGTTTAGTTTTCAGTTTTTCTATTTTATTTTTCACCAACATATCCTCGTTTTCTAGCACTCCATCCTTGAAATACATGGAGTCTTGATCGAGGCTGGAATCATCACCTAATAGGTTCTTTGTCGATTTCATAAGGTGAAAGGTCATGTAGAATCCAACTAAAATCACAATGGATATCACAAAGAGAGCGCGTAACGTAGTGCGAATTTCAGCATGAGCATTCGTTTTGGATTTGAGCATTGTGCCTTAATGCTATGTCATAATGAATTATTATCTCAATCTTAAAAATGCGATAAAAAATTGAAACTATTCCTCCAGATATTGATCCAGATTTCCTTAATTTGAACTTTAACTAAAATGCATTGAGCGTACTTGTCATACAAGTCATACATATCATTTACATGTTTTATTTTTTACACAAAGTTTAGTTAAGACTTTATTTCAAATCTCAGCGCTAAAATGTATCTATAAAATCTATAATGTAGCTGGTTTAAAAGAGCCTTTTAAAAATGTATATTGGAAAATCTTCCAAAAATCATTATAGCGTGAGATACTGAGGGAAATTTGAACACTTAAAAAGGATTTTCATCGAAAATCAAAGTTTCGTCTGTAAAAGCTCGATAATTTTATAATGGCAATCTATAAAGCCAGATGTCAAAACGCTTTGATTATTGGTAAATCTATCAATTGAATTGAGACATGTCATACATATCAATTTTTGACCATTAGTGCATTGTACTATCTGATAGGAATATGCATTATTAATGTTTAACTCAGATAGCCAATTTTTTTTCTGTTTTATTAATTGTTGCTAGAAAAGCACTTTTCGTATTTTGAAGATATCATCAGACAAAATAAATTGATAAATATTGATAAATAAATATAGGTGTCCAGTGCTATTGATGAATAAAGAAATGTTATGCAAACAGAATGCAAAATTAAAAAGGAGGAATGGTGAAAAAATATACCATTATTACCCGGTCGCCTGGTTCTATCTAACCTAATATATATCATTCTACCCGATTTAAGTGGGTAATAAATGAAACAGGAACAATAGATGACTAATTGAGTACTTTTTGACACCATTGTCAATTTTTGTGAAATTAATTTAAGTGCTTTAGGCCTAGACACATGTAAGACGTTTTCGAGGCTTTCATGTTTTCAAAGGTTTCCTTAGGATCCAGTCACATTGGAACATTTGCTGAATATTTTTTTTTTCAAAAATAATGTATGCTAGTGTATTCCTTATGGGACATTCAAAAACGCACATAAGCGCCTTTTGTGTTTAAATAAGCTAGTCGCATTTTTTTCCCAAAAGCTTTACATGGGAAGAAATGATTTGTTTTCGGAAAAAAAATACTCAAAAATTACCAATGTGCTCATAGACTAGTAGATTTGAGGTCAAACATGACCGAACCTAGACAAAATTCAAACAGAAATGATTTTATGTCTGTCGTTAAGTACAAACAGTTTAGTTTTACCAGAAAAAAAGTCCCATTCGATCTAACGGGCGGATTTTTTAAACTCTTTATTAACACCACCCGAAAATTCAATTGTAGAGCCCTGAGTTCAGCTCGCTTCTTATATAACGTATGATATACCATTTCAAAATCTCTGAACCTATATATTTTGTTTCAAATAGATATGATTTAATGGAAATACAATCAATAAACGTTTTTACAAATAAATTTGGAAAAAAATAAGTGCATTAATATTTCTTGGGAGGTTTTAAGTTTCATGTTTTTAAAAATTGTTGATGAAAGAAACAGCCCTCTTTTCAAGTTTTAACCAACGCTTCCTTATCGGGTCCCCAATATGAATTGTGCTCTGTATGACGATCGAACTATTGTGGTCGCCATGGTGGACTTCGCAAAAACCACCAATTGGGTCTTGTATATAGAACACAATTATTTGCTGTTGATTCTACCTCCTCTAACAGTTTTGGTCGTAGGACTTTCACATCTTACCCAAAGCCTTTTTATTCCCCGTGAATACGAGTGGATATAGGGTTGAACTTGCCTCTCTGTCCGTCCGTCCGTCCGTCTGTCTGTCCGTCCGTCCGTCTGTCCCGCTTGATATAGGGTACTTTGCACACGCGAGTTTGTTATGAAGGAGTTGAGCTAGAGCTTTGAGATTTTATACACGTTTAAACCAAGGTCGGAAGTCGTGCCTCGTCAAGGTTTTATCTAAATCGGTTGACAATTGTCGTTTCCTGGGCACTGAACTTTTTTTCAGATGCCAAACACTTGGTACGAAGCAAATGAGCTAGAGTTTTGAAATTTTATACACATATAAACCAAGGTCTGATGTCGTGCCTCGTCACGGTTTTATATGGATCGAATTAGGGCTTCGTCGGGTACCTCGGGTACCCAACTACCCGACAATCGCGTCGGGTACCCGAACTCCAAATGTGGGCTCGGGTACCCGAAATGTTGCATTATGGGAAAAAATGAGAGATGATTTAACTTATAAAATGTTATTTTAAAGCAGATTGAAATGTTTCAGTCATCAAAAACATTTAAAATAAGCGTTCTGAATGAGTTTGTCAGTTAAATAAGATATTTTAGTTATTCTTTTTTATCCGATTACAAAATTACGGCATATCATGTAGAGTAAACTTAAGAGGGACCCTTAAGAAACCATGTTTTGAAAACTTCGGGTCGGGTATCGTGTCGGGTCGGGTATTGACTTCGGGTGTTCGGGTAGCAAAATACCCGACCTGACACAGCCCTAGATCGAATGAAAATTGTCGATTCGGGAGCACTTTAAAAATTGTCAATTTTAACAATTTCACCCGATGTCAAGTACTTTGTGCACGCGAGTTTGGTATGGAGGAATTGAGATAGAGATTTTAAATTAAATACACATATAAACCAAAGTCTGAAGTCCTGCCTCGTCATAATCTCATCTCGATCGGTTGAAAATTGTCGATTTTGAAACAATTTAAAAAATGCAAAAAATTCATATACAGATGAGGAAATGTGGATGATAATATAAGATATTACGTGGTATGTGCTTATATTAGCAATCATGCTTATATAAGCATACTTAATTGAATTCATTAAAAATCAAATTTGCGTTGCTGGTCTCGCCAGTTGGGGGCTTTTGCATTGGTATGTAAGGAAATATGCTTATATAACTATTTTATTTTCTTAGATAAGTGAAACGATGTTCTTTCTTCACTTGTCTCGTCAGCTGCCCTCCAAAAGCATTTTGGTGTGATTTTAACAGCAATAATGCTTATATAAATATATTTATAAGCAATCATGCTTATATCAGCATAATTGCTTATATAAGCATATTTCTTAATATAAATTGATGTTTTGCTTCACTTGTTTCGTCAGTTGCCGTACTTAAGCATGTTTGGTGTGTCTTTGTACGCAATCACGCTCATATAAGCATATTTTATTAAATACAAAATTAATCAAAATCTTGCTTACTAGTCTCGTCAGCTGCCTTTAAAACGAAGTGAGCGAGAATGCAATATGATTCTTGCGTTTTTTTGCATCATTTGATCTTGCTGGTGCTTTAACCTTATGCAGACATCGTGTCATAATGGCCTCAATATCATTTACACTTTTAACGTATTATGCAACATTTTGGCCGGAGACGGGTCTCAAACCTATAATCTTAGATTGGCCTGGTCAAAAAATAAAAGAGAAGTGTTAACACCTATCTTGGGAGCCTGGTGTATTTGGAATTGGCTTACAAAAGTAATCGTGCTTATATAAGCATATTTGCTATATAAGCTAAATGATTTATTTGTTTCACTGGTCTTGTCAGCTGCGTCTCAAAAGTATCTCGGATGTGCTTATATAAGCCATCGTGCTTATATAAGCATAATTTTATGTAATAAAATTATCTTTTTGCTTCACTGGCCGTGTCAGTTGCCTCCAAAAAGCATTTTGGATGTGCTATGTGAGCCCGTGCTTATAAAAGCATATTTTCTTTAATTTATAAATTGAGGATACTTTTGCCCACTGGTCTCGTCAGTTCAAGAGTTGAAAGAAGCGAGTATGATGCAAGATGTTACTTTTAATTTTAGTAAAAACTTACCATTCTGCATCTACGAGTTGTTGAAGTTCACGGGGGATCCATGGTCACTGACCTTCTAGTTTATGGTGTCTCCAGCATAAATTGTGCTCTATATAACGATCGAACCGTTGTGGTCGCCAGGGTGGGTTTCGCGAAAACCGCCAATTAGGTCTTCTATTTAGTAAAAGACTATTTGTTGTTGAACCTATCTCCTTCCACATTTTTGGTAGTACAGCTTTTAAATTTTAACCAAAGCTTTCTTAGGGCGTCTCCAAAATCAGGCTCCAAAAGAAACGCTAAAGGCTCGTTGTGTGTTTGATAGAGCGCGATGTGTTTTAGGATTTCCAGAAAAAAACTTTGAAAAGACACGATTTCGGAAAAGCAGTAGGAAAAGGTCCAAAAAACAGTCTATGTGGCCAGACCCTTATATAAGCATGTCAAATATTATTTCTGTATTTTCTACATATTGTTCTATCTTCTGTTATGGTTTTTTATTACATATGTTTTCCAATGTACATTAATCAACATCTAAAAAACATAAAATCAAATCAAAGATCAAAGACTGATGGTAAAATGACTGAAATCCGATCTGCTGATCTATCTAGGCACGATGTACAAATCATAAAATATCAAAATCGTCATATGGATTGCAATAACGAACCGTTGATAATTCGGAACATTTAATCTCTATAGAAACCGGGTAATAAGTTAATCATTTGAGATTGCTCGGGAAGTCTTCGTTTTAATCGCCACTCGCCTACATCTCGTGGGTAATGAAACTCACACATCCCTTTTAATCTAAAATAACCAATACGCATTGCCATTTTTGAAACGCAGCATTCACCCATATTTCGAATGGCTAAATATACTTAAGGACAACAGTTCTGCATCACTAAAAGTAAAAATTCATATAAAAATAAGTAGTCGATTGATTTCATTCAAATTTTCACACAAAACGGACTAATATGTCTACAATACTCTAACAAAATTGCAATTTCTTGTAAAAGATAACTTAATAGACATAAAATTGACATAAAATTATTACACTTCCGCATATTCCGATTTCCAGTTTCTAAACTTCTACTAACTCATGGTTGCTTATAACTTGTATGGGCACTCCATACGTCGAGCGTTAGAAAGATCATCACATGATTTTTTCCAAAATACATTTTTATGTGATATTTTTACATGACTGCTTCCGAGTATTAATTAATTTATCCAACTCTTCTGTATCACCTTTTATCGGGCCGGGGCCGCAGGCCCCGTGCCTTTATACAACTCACATGCCCAATCCTATTACTGCTAAAATCCTATTACTGCTTCTGGTTGAGAGCGGGTAATTACCACGCGGTGATTATGTTGTTTTTCGCATTTAAATTCACACTTATGATTTTATCAAATATATGCAAGATCTGAAGATATTGAAAACATCATTTTATCTTTTTTATCATAATGCGTCGTTTTAGCCAATTTCCTAAGCCATGCAGCAATCATTAATTAATATGCGTGAATATGATTGTTATACAATTTTTAATCATTTGAAATGGGCGATAAAAGATAAGCTCCACTTCGAAATCTTAATAGCTGTCAAGTGAGTATCTAACCTCTTTCAACGCATTAGTTATAGTCATCAAACCATCAACAACGAAGCAAAAAACGGAGAAGAATGCATTAAAAGTGATAAAATCGTATTTTAAATAAATCGAATAGAATTTGCTTGGCAGCAACAGTTGATGTTATTTTGAATTGCGTAAAGTAATTGTTACGTCACACATAAAACAAGTGACAATTAATGTCTTAAATAGCAGGTGGAAACCAAAGTGCTAAGACAATCCAGTATAATCAAATGGTACACATGAATACAACAATATTAGTTTTGTTACCTAATAAGTAAAAATATCATGCTTTAACCAAAATATAAATGATCGTCTAGCAGTATCTAGCGCCATTTTAGTTTATCAATGTATTTTATCTTTAAAGTTTAGCAGCAAATCACATAGTTATTTTTCATATTTTTTTTCGGTTATGCATGCACAATATGGTATGAAGCACGCACAGTGAACGCATATTTTATTACAAAGGCATTACTAAAGATGATTTTGATGAGTGATAGATGGCACACAAAATCAGTTTTAAGATAGAAAATACATACAACTGTATTTTGAATAAGATATATGCATGATTTGTTAATGATTTTAGCTATCAATTTTTGGCGAAAAGTATAAATTCCGCGGTTATTTTTTTATAAAACTATGATATAAACCTTTAAAATTAATTTATATAAATCCCGGGCCAGCTTGCGGTAGTACATTTCTAGTTATATGAATGATACTATACATGCAGTTAGAATAATTGATGTGATTATAAATGGAACTTTGGGCTCGATTTTATCAGTGATATAGGTGTTGATAGAATAATTACACATTCTGGAAATCCTTATAACCATACCAATTCAACAGTTGAACCGATCCCCACGTTATTTCTTATTTTCAGGTAAGTCACATAGTAGAACAAACGAATTGCTGGTATGACCTAGATCCATACCAGATCATGTTATTTTTCACGATAAGTAAAATGTCATTAATTTCATAACATCATATATAATAACCTCAAACAATTGAACCTGAATAACATACTTTAATCATTATTTATAATCAGGCACAACATATTTGTATTAATTTTCATATATGTATTGATTTCATAATGTGCTATATTTCAACACGTTATCTTTAGTCAATATACAATAATAGTATGCAAACAATTCAACAATATATACATATATTGTATATATTTTATCCTTCGTATATACCTCATAAGTATATATCGTGTACCTCTGCATATATACATTAGTTGTATAACA
>LQRL01059589.1:20158-35527 GCA_001703475.1 Hydroides elegans
GTAAGCTAAATGATTTATTTGTTTCACTGGTCTTGTCAGCTGCGTCTCAAAAGTATCTGGGATGTGCTTATATAAGCCATCGTGCTTATATAAGCATAATTTAATGTAATGAAATTATCTTTTTGCTTCACTGGCCGTGTCAGTTGCCTCTCAAAAGCATTTTGGATGTGCTATGTGAGCCCGTGCTTATAAAAGCATATTTTCTTTAATTTATAAATTGAGGATACTTTTGCCAACTGGTCTCGTCAGTTCAAGAGTTGTCTTCAGAAAGAAGTGAGTATGATGCAAGATGTTACTCTTTTAATTTTAGTAAAAACTTACCATTCTGCATCTACGAGTTGTTGAAGTTCACGGGGGATCCATGGTCACTGACCTTCTAGTTTATGGTGTCTCCAGAATAAATTATGCTCTATATAACGATGGAACCGTTGTGGTTGCCAGGGTGGGTTTCGCGAAAACCGCCAAATAGGTCTTTTATTTAGTAAAAGACTATTTGTTGTTGAACCTATCTCCTCCCACATTTTTGGTAGTACAGCTTTCAAATTTTAACCAAAGCTTTCTTAGGGCGTCTCCAAAATCAGGCTCCAACAGAAACGCTAAAGGCTCGTTGTGCGTTTGATAGAGCGCGATGTGTTTTAGGATTTCCAGAAAAAAAACCTTTGAAAAGACACGATTTCGGAAAAGCAGTATGAAAAGGTCCAAACAGTCTATGTGGCCAGGCCCTTATATAAGCATGTCAAATATTATTTCTGTATTTTCTACATATTGTTCTATCTTCTGTTATCGTTTTTTTTATTACATATTTTTTCCAATGTACATTAATCAACATCTAAAAAAACATAAAATCAAATCAAAGATCAAAGACTGATGGTAAAATGACTGAAATCCGATCTGCTGATCTATCTAGGCACGATGTACAAATCATAAATTATCAAAATCGTCATATGGATTGCAATAACGAACCGTTGATAATTCGGAACATTTGATTTCTAATGAAACCTGGTAATAAGTTAATCATTTGAGATTGCTCGGGAAGTCTTCGTTTTAATCGCCACTCGCCTACATCTCGTGGGTAATGAAACTCACGCATCCCTTTTAATCTAAAATAACCAATACGCATTGCCATTTTTGAAACGCAGCATTCACCCATATTTCGAATGGCTAAATATACTTAAGGACAACAGTTCTGCATCACTAAAAGTAAAAATTCATATAAAAATAAGTAGTCGATTGATTTTATTCACATTTTCACACAAAACGGACTAATATGTCTACAATACTCTAACAAAATTGCAATTTCTTGTAAAAGATAACTTAATAGACATAAAATTGACATAAAATTATTACACTTCCGCATATTCCGATTTCCAGTTTCTAAACTTCTACTAACTCATGGTTGCTTATAACTTGTATTGGCACTCCATACGTCGAGCGTTAGAAAGAGCATCACATAATTTTTTTCCAAAATACATTTTTATGTGATATTTTTACATGACTGCTTCCGAGAATTAATTAATTTATCTAACTCTTCTTTATCACCATTTATCGGGCCGGGGCCGCAGGCCCCGTGCCTTTATACAACTCACATGCCCAATTCTATTACTGCTAAAATGTACTTCTGGTTGAGAGCTGGTAATTACCACGCGGTGATTATGTAGTTTTTCGCATTTAAATTCACGCTTATGATTTTATCAAATATATGCAAGATCTGAAGATATTGAAAACATCATTTTATCTTTTTTATCATAATGCGTCGTTTTAGCCAATTTCCTAAGCCATACAGCAATCATTAATTAATATGCGTGAATATGATTTTATACAATTTTTAATCATTTGAAATGGGCGATAAAAGATAAGCTCCACTTTGAAATCTTAATAGCTGTCAAGTGAGTATCTAACCTCTTTCAACGCATTAGTTATAGTCATCAAACCATCAACAACGAAGCAAAAAACGGAGAAGAATGCATTAAAAGTGATAAAATCGTATTTTAAATAAATCGAATAGAATTTGCTTGGCAACAACAGTTGATGTTATTTTGAATTGCGTAAAGTAATTGTTACGTCACACATAAAACAAGTGACAATTAATGTCTTAAATAGCAGGTGGAAACCAAAGTGCTAAGACAATCCAGTATAATCAAATGGTACACATGAATACAACAATATTAGTTTTGTTACCTAATAAGTAAAAATATCATGCTTTAACCAAAATATAAATGATCGTCTAGCAGTATCTAGCGCCATTTTAGTTTATCAATGTATTTTATCTTTAAAGTTTAGCAGCAAATCACATAGTTATTTTTCATATTTTTTTCGGTTATGCATGCACAATATGGTATGAAGCACGCACAGTGAACGCATATTTTATTACAAAGGCATTACTAAAGATGATTTTGATGAGTGATAGATGGCACACAAAATCAGTTTTAAGATAGAAAATACATACAACTGTATTTTGAATAAGATATATGCATGATTTGTTAATGATTTTAGCTATCCATTTTTGGCGAAAAGTATAAATTCCGCGGTTAATTTTTTTAATAAAACTATGATATAAACCTTTAAAATTAATTTATATAAATCCCAGGCCAGCTTGCGGTAGTACATTTCTAGTAATATGAATGATACTATACATGCAGTTAGAATAATTGATGTGATTATAAATGAAAATTGGGGCTCGATTTTATCAGTGATATAGGTGTTGATAGAATAATTACACATTCTGGAAATCCTTATAACCATACCAATTCAACAGTTGAACCGATCCCCACGTTATTTCTTATTTTCAGGTAAGTCACATAGTAGAACAAACGAATTGCTGATATGAGCTAGATCCATACCAAATCATGCTATTTTTCACGATAAGTAAAATGTTATTAATTTCATAACATCATATATAATAACCTCAAACAATTGAACCTGAATAACATACTTTAATCATTATTTTAAAATCAGGCACAACATATTTGTATTAATTTTCATATATGTATCGATTTCATAATGTGCTATATTTCAACACGTTATCTTTAGTCAATATACAATAATAGTATGCAAACCATTCAACAATATATACATATATTGTATATATTTTATCCTTCGTATATACCTCATAAGTATATATCGTGTACCTCTGCATATATACATTAGTTGTATAACATTTTTGATATTGTTATAAGCTTTCATTATACGTATTTCTTTTTGTTAATGATGATTTTTTAATAAAAACAAAAAAAAGATGAGTTTAATTTTTCAATGTGTGGTAGCTGTGAGCATTGTGCAATGTGTGCATCATGCACATTGGTGCATTTTAGTGCATCGAATTGTTCTCGTAAATTAAATTTACCCATAATGCAATGTATGTACTCTGTACTCTTTATCAACAATGCAATTCACCGGAAACGTCATCTCGAAAACAACGACATGCCTCGTAAAAAAATAAATGTCCAAGATAGTTTATATGAACTATCACAAAATATTCAAACACGAAAAAAATGAAGAAATAGTAAATAGCTTACAAACTACTGTAAGAATCTTTTCAAAGCGAAAATGGAAAGAGGAAGCCTCGCTGTCTAGCGAAAAGCAGCCCCGTAAAAAAGATGAATTGGGATTCCAAACTCAAAATGCCAAAAATTACTAACCCAAAAAGCGTTATCGTAAGTTTTTAAACTAGTGTCCAAATCGCTCTATATCTATCAGTTTTTTATGATATAAAATTGATTTAGCATGTTTGCATGGACACCAAAACTAGTTAAAATTCAAGTTGCAATGTCTGTCCGGAAAGTCGGCATTTCGTAATTTATTTTTGCAAGGATAGCTTAAAGCTAAGGTCTGTATATTTTAAATATGGAAAACTTGGAAAATAGAAAGAAGATAATGTGTGTTTTTTCTTAAGCATGTAAGTCTACATTTATCCTAGAGTCTCAAAGTCTACACCTATTTGGGTTAAAAAATGACAAAAAATACACGTTTTATCACTTTTTATTTTATCGGTTTTAAAGGAAAATCGGTTAAGGATTATTCGCAAGGAGTAACATCTACACATGCAGACGCGTTTGAATTCGAAGTGGATCAGGAGAAACGTAAGAAATGCTACATACTAATTAATCTAACCATCTTTTAAGGGATCGTTTTTAATATTTAAGTACGCTTATTATTTTTTTTCTAAAGAATGTCTTTAAAAATATACGGAATCTCTGGATCCGTAAATACAGCTGTGGATACTTTTACCATATTTTACCAACCGTAAGTTTGTGAATTATGTTACAACCAAACTGAGTGCATAAGAACCATGGTTTTTGGCTAAAAAAATTGTGCGAATGCGCGTTCAATACATTTGACCGAATTCGTGTACTGTTTCTCGCTTACCGATATCTCGAGATCGGATGAGCCTAGAGACTCGGTGATAAGCTTGAAATTAGACTGCGCATGCAAAAAAGTCTTCAAAATTATTTCCTTAAGTACATGCGATATCTCGAGAACCAAGAAGCCTAGCGACTAATGATATGTTCTAAATGAAGCTTGCGGTATCCGCCGTTTAAGTTGCAACAGGGAGTGATAAAAATCGAACAGTTTTATCTATAAATATAAGATTTAGATATGGCTGGGACTGAACAAAGAAAATATAAACATCGTTTAGGACCCAAATATTTTTCTTAATTCAGGAAATAGCGAAGATAATCGTTCGCATTGCCCACAATATTTTCCGAAACCGCCGTCCCGACGGTCGGACAGTTTGTGGTCGGGAATTATTATTATCTAGTTTTTCGGGCTAGTGGTTTTTACTTTTTTGGGATTGTCTATTTTGAAAACCAAATTCATTTTGTAAACTACTATACTCCGTTATGCTAAGATGAGCTTTTAGATGATTTGATAAGAATGTAAAAACGGGTAACGGGTGCCAAAAAAACTTACACAAGATGAGACCTGGGGGAGGGGGGTGCTTATGTATTTTATATATAATATATAAGGGTCAAATGAAGGCAAATTGTAATGATATTCTTCGCGTTAATTGAGATAAATAGGCTTATGAGACACTGTGCCCAGGTATCTAAACTACATGTATAAACAAATATCATTCTTTTTTTATAGAAGAAACCGAAAGAAAAAATCTGCTTCGTCTCATAAACCAACTAACATATTCAAGCACTGCGCCAAGACCTAGAACATGGGAACAACGTCGATATAAAGTTGCGCACGAATGGTCTACCCATCGATCTTTCTTCATGGATGAAACTGTAACCATAAGAGGTAGATTACCTCCAACAACCTGTATGAATATGGGATGCAACAACAAAGCATATGTAAGGTAATATAAGGTGATCTTACAACTTTTTACTATTATGGGAGAAAATTGCAATTCCATATCGCTTATTGAGAAAGGCTTATAAATTTTTTTTATCATATTAGCTTAATTCCTTTTTCCTTCACGGGCTGTGTCTCTGTGCTTCAGTCTACCCCCGTCTACCCGTCAACCGTCGTCCCCGTGGTCAGTTACAGTTCCTTGATCTAACCAACTTCAACACAGCCACATCCCAACAAACTTACTATCGGTCCTCTCTGGATCCAGGCGTTGATTAAGAAAATAATTAAACGGAGATAGCGTTGAATGTATGGAATATGGAAGCCAAACGGGAACGCCAAATTAGACACATGAGTGGCGTCGGCGCCTTTTCGATCACAAAATTGTATTACAGTGGTGTTGCAATAAAATGTACTTAAAACATATATTCTATTTTCAAGATGTCGCGACAGTGACTGCATATGGACACCCTACCTCTGCAATGAATGTGATGTTTCTATACACTCTTTTAAACCGCTCCACCAACGTGAAGTCTTCAAAGACGGAATGTGTCAGTTCCTCCCTCCATCCAATTTCGTTACTATCGAAAACGATGAATTATTGCTTCAGCCTTTTTGTAAAAGCTAATCGCTTTTGCTCATTTCTTTTTTTTAGTTATTTGGGTCATATGGGGCATCATCCTTCCAAATTGAGGCCTAGAAATTAATGCGGTGTCGTCGCGCCAACTCATTGATCCATACCTCCCGACCCTCATGCGAAATCAACCAAATTCAAGGCTAATATATTTTATTTTATATCGCCGTCGTGCCGTCGCGCCGTCACGCGCCTCTCCGTATGACCATTGGGGCATCCTTTCGTTTGTTATTTTTTTTACAATATCGGTAACTCGAGAACAGATAGGTCAGGAAATTAGACTTTAGTCTCAAGTAAAAACCCATGACCTGTAGCCAGTAATCTATTAGGCCTGACTTTTCTCACCAAAGTTATCAAATTGGAAGTAATAAAATTCCAAAATTTTGTATAATATATACATCAACATGCTACCTGTTTTAAAAGCATGCTACGTTTTAATATAACATACAACGGTCATGGATATTGTGTTTATATATCCTTGAATATTGTAATGCCCCGATAGATTATGTTCCCTGTTCTACCGATCTTTGAAAATCAAATGGACCAGAGACTAGAAATTTAACTCCAGGCATGTGCATTTTTAAAAATTGTATTAATTTTACTGTATCGCCCAGTACACCAGTTAAGAAACCCCCGCCGGGGAGCCCATGGGAGGGAGGTACAAAGGATTCGCCCGTCTGTCCGTCGGGCCTTTTATCTGTCCTTCGGGCCTTTTATCTGTCGGTAAAGCTTATCTTGTACTCGTCATATATCCGAAATGACTTGGATGATCTACTTAAAATTTTACATTGAGAGAGAACTACTTTTTGAGATGCGGAACCAGGGGTTAATTGTGATTTTTGATTTTAAAAAACAGTTTATTTATTTACACTCTGAACATTTTCACATTGAACACTCATGTATGCGCTAGATCCATGAAACGACTGGATGGATTCTTTTTAAATTTGACATCGAAGCAGGGGTGTACTTAGCGATCATGCGGTCGCGTATTCGACTAACTTTTTTGGCCATGCGACTATTTTTTTTAAGTTATGGAGATTATTTAGGGCACGATACATCCCTTGTGTGTTTAAACATATATGAAATTCAAATACCTCATTACAAGCCGCTCGACTAACATTTAACTCGCGCGACTAACTTTTTGGAGCCAGTCGCGCCCGCGCGACTTGAATTTTTACCAAAGGTACATCCCTGTCAAAGGAGAGACAATATTTGAGTAAGCACTGGTTGGTTGATTATCATATTTTGCCAAATATCATAACGTTATACCCCGTGTAACATAGATTTTATTCGGCAAATATTGCGACGCAAGGCACCGTGCACGCGCTAGATATCCAAAACCAATTTAGATACTGAGTTCATATTCTAGAAACTCTTTGTACATGAAGTATAGATGTGCATTTAAGGGTTATTTTTAATTTATCGCCAATAAAACTCCTTTAATAATATGGTTTAAAAAGTTGGTCACACTCTTATAGCACCCCGCCCACCGCGTAGCGCGGTAGCGAGGGACTATTGGATCCGGGTCCGTCCGTTTGTCGGTCAACTTTCAAGGTGGGTTTTTTTTTTCTATTCCGCGACCGAACTCCAAAACTACTGGACAGAATCGAATCAAACTTTCTACAATGAAAGAATACATATTGAGGTTGTGCACCTAAGTATTGTTTTTGCCGTGCGACAAAATTGAGGTCGTAAGATTTGGTTAAAAATGAGGCATTTCAACATCATTTGGAGTTTGCTATCTCGCGACCGAACTCCACAACTACGGGGTAGAATCGAACGAAACTTTCTACAATGAAAGAATAGATATTGAAGTTGTGCACCTAAGTATTGGTTTTGTCAAGCGACAAAAATTTGGGTCTTACGACTTGGTTAAAAATGAGGAATTTCAACACAACTTAGTCAGATTCACTGACCCTACTTGTTGATTCTATTTTAACACATATTTGTTATCAGGTTCATTTTTAAACTGTGTGTCAGACAAGTGTCAGCAATGTAACCGGCAACTATCACCAAAACCTTATCTCTCCTGCGTCCTCATCACATTACATGGTTTGTATATACAAAACGTGATACTCCAGTTATTAAGATATTATCGGGTATTCTTATCAGAGAATATTATTATAGATTATATTAACTTAACAAGCTCTATATATCTTCTTGCGTCATGTGTTCCAAAAAGAACTGTTTACCTTAAGTCGTATGCAAAATTCTATGACCGTTCGGTTTTATTTGGGCGACGCAAAACAGAATCGTGAGATTCTAATACTAATCCCTCTCGTCAAACCTGTCGGAAACTCTCATTCAGTCTTGATTGAATCTAGTCAACCGGATGTGGCAAAACAAAAATACCAACTCGATTTTTCGTGTGTTTTCGCCTATATATATTTATATAAACGTTAACAGAAAGTCACTGATAATACTACAATTATTGTAATATGGATACCTTTTGTACCAGAGAATATTAGCCGGGAAATATCACGTATTTATTAACTAGTAACGAGCTGGTAAATGTTCATACATATTCGTCATTTAAAAAGCGAAATAAATATCAAGGTAATATTAAAATGGTTATTGACTCTTATGTAAAAAATGATTTTCATGCAGTTCGGGTTCGGCAATAGCTTTTAACCCCTTATCATGTGATACTGATTCGGGTATTATTCAACATGACAATGTTCAGAACAGAACACTCGAACGGATAATCATAGAAATGTGGTCATATGCTCAAAATGAATTGTTTACGTGCATGTATGCAATTTTGATAGACAAAATTTATTGAACCAGATGTGACGTCATATGCGCAAATTCTGTTTGAGATAATTCCAGAGTATTCATGTGATTAGAGAAAGACATAGTCCTTTATTTAAAACATTTCTTTCAAAGTATAACATATATACACTTTCAATATTAACATTGATAATGAGATAGATTTATAAATCATAGATACATGTATCCTTTCATAAGTAATTCTGTATTCGATGAATGAACTATTATGTGAAATATTTAATTAGTTATGCCCCAACCCCTTTAGAGTCGAGGAGTCTGTCCTTCCGTCTAGCCGTCCGTCTAGCCATCCATCGGTCATTGATAGTTTGAGCATATATTATTGAGTAAGTCATGATTTTGCATATATATGGCGAAATTGGGGCGTCTATTAAGTAAATATATGTATCATTTTTTGTGAAACCTTAGCAAATATGATATTTTGTAATACTGATGTGAAATTCATTTGTTTTTACAAGATGCAAGGGCCCACATTTACACGCATTCTTTAGAAAAATATGTGCAAGTACTAATATATTTCCTTTATCCCTCTATATTCCTTTATCCCTTTATATTATCCCATAATATATAACAACAATGAATCACCATCTTTCCCGAGCAGAAAAGAGGATGCGTACTACGTTAACACATTAAACATTCTTAACAGCTATAATGTAAATGAAATAGTAATATCCTATATAAACAACAAGACCGATTTAGTTCAAACCAATATATACTTTGTTTCCTTAATGCCTAGCAACATTATTAAATTGTTTACACAACTGAAGATGTCTTTATTTCTATATTCATCATCAAAAATACCTTAAACTACTTTATCCGTAATTTAATTTGATATCATCTAGAGTATTGAACGATTTTTTTCTGTCTACCAGCGTGAAATTTTATTTTAAGAGGTCTTGCCAAATATTTCCTTTCCTTTCGATATCGAGCTCTGACCCTTAGCGCTCAAGTTCAAATACTCTATATATTTTATAAATGTATGCCTGTGAATATGTTAGCAATGACGATTGACCATTATATTATATAGTTTGTTATATATATAAATTGATGTTTATTGCTGCTTTATGATTTAATGCAACAGATGGCTGTCTTAAAAGGCGTTTTTTTTTGTTTATCAGTAAAAAAAACTTTATTTTTGAATCTTTTCAATTCTGAAATTCGGATGAAACGCAAATGCAAACAAATTTATTTTTGTATCTTTTCAATTCTGAAATTTGGATGACACGCAAATGCAAACATGACAACTAATTCAATATTTATCAAAACCACTCTTATGTTTACTATGTGTATCTAAATTGCGTTGCTAATTAAATGTGTGTATGTGTATGGCATCCATTCTATTTCATTTCCTTTTCATTTCATTTCCATTCAATTCCAGTTTATCAATCATTTAAAAGCTTTCTTTACTTTTGAACTAATAGGGCACTACTAGAAATAATGAAATTACCATAGTCATGTTTGTAAAATGTCACTGAACTAACAAATACATACCAAATATAAGGTATGGTTATTCTGAAATATTTTAGCGTGCTACTGAATTAATCAACTATAAGGGAAACATTTTTTTCATCTTTATTATTCCATTTGACGAAAGGACCAAACATAATTGCAATGTATTTTCAACGTATGACTACAGTTCAATAAATCGTATGAATTATCATAGCATTTCATTGATGCACTGAAAATGTGTGACAGAGTTAAGTGAACATATTAAACATTTTCAACAGCTAGTACTAGAGTATTTTGTGAATGATAATATAATATTTTTATAATATATTTTATATAAGGCAAATATCATTTGGTCGCAACTGCAGATCGAGCTATTTATCGGTTTAGAAATACTTTATGGTGTTGCTTCATTGTATCTTATTAAGCTTCAATTTCTTAATCCAGAGTTTTTAATTCTAAAATTTAGTAAAAAAACACAAATACAAATCTTAAAAGTGATTGTGTATCAATATGTTTCGAAACCATATAACAGATATTATTTGTCTGATATTTATTATCATCTAAATGTATTTTAAACATACCTTATTAAATGAATGTGTTTGACATCCATTTATTTTTTTTTCATCTAATGCATGTTAATCAATCCTACATTAATGTTTTACATTTAATTTGATTGGCCACTACTTGCAAATATTTAATAATCATAGGAATGTATGTGGATTAGCATTCAACTAATATATACATTTAGATAAAAATTATGCTTATTAGGAAACGCTTTTACGAACAACTGATATAATCACTATTAGTAAACACTTTTTTTAATCAATTCACGAAAAGGCCAACAATAATGATAACGTTTTTGCATCTTAGACTACGATCGATTATAGTATGTCATTTTCACTGACACCATTTCATTGATGCATGGAAATTTCGTGAATTTGCTTTGATTTGTATACACTGTTATTATTTTGATATTTATAGCTTCCTTACAAAAAGACGTTTTAGAAATAGTGAACCAATATTGAAATATTCCACTAAACATTTATAAAACAAAGATTAGACTCAAATCGTATGAAATTTCGATATGCCAATTATTAAAATGCCAATATGTGCAATACAAGTAAGTTTTGAATAATTATAATGTGCACTTTTTCAAAGTAACATATTTAACCTATTTGTGATGCCTTGCAAATAATCCTACTTGACTTTGTTTTGGAAATGGGTTAATTCTAATGTAATTAAGTTACGAACTTGTGTAACAGTGCTAAATAAAATGATACTTTAGTAAAAATTAATATTTTATATTATCAAAATATGTGTCATTTCATGCATTAGACATTGTGTTGTTTATGAAAAACAAGTGTCTCAGACAAAATTTATATTAGATGAAAATCAGAATATTGATAAACTAATGCTTAGAGCCTAATGTATTAAGATTTATACTATATCCAAATATGTTTATTATCAGACAAGGATACAGACAGAACACCAAGGGAATGACCTCTTTAGGTATGCTATATTTTATTTGATTATCAAGTTCATGAAAATGATAAAATTAATCAATAGTATCTAATTTTGTTTAAACATTTATTTGTTCAAAAACACATTGCCTATATCAAATATGTTTTGAAAATCAACTATGTTTATAAAAACAGCAACACCGCTGCGTTTATATGTTATGGATCGCTTATCATAGCAATTCAAGGTTTACATTGCTTAACTGTCAAACATTAGCTCTTACATTAATCACTATGTGATCTTATTATTCAATGATAGCAACGCATCTAGTTTTGTATGCAGCAAAGTAATTGATCAAGGTCAAAAATATTTAAGGGATTTTTATAAAATATATTACGGCTTCAATGTTTTAACAAAACGACATTTTAAAGCCAATATAATATTATGCCATCATTTTAACTTAGAACCAAACCTATGCTAAACAGCTAATCGAAATCATTATGAATTTGTGTTACGTGAATTATCAGTTAATTCATTTTTGTTAACATGACATTGAAGAGTATGTTATGTTTTTTTAGAATGTGTTTCGAGGTGCATTGACATAGCTGAGTTCTATCCTCTTTACCAGATTGAAATATATGTGATAATCATAATTTCGATCTTTTATATTTTCTAAAACTTCTATTTATATTTCAGGTAATCGTTGGAACACATGTTTTTCTGTAATTACATCAAGGCGATATAGCTCTTTATGGATTATTTTTTCGCTGGTACTACTTTATTCAAGCTGGAATTGTTGCAACGCGAGTTTTGAAGCTGACCCGACAGACCATAATCTTATCAGATATTATGCTGATAGTGCTAAAAATTGGATTCAATGCTTTAGTGCGCAAAAAATGTACCCACTTTGGTTCGTTCTGTGGCTTGGCTGGATACGCGAATAGCCATCAAGGATACCCCCTTGTTTACGGATACATATTCTTTACCCCCATCCGGAACATTCAACCGCTTTTGTTTACGAAAATACTTATATTACTGGATATTTATGGAGCCAATCTCAACCGGAGCCCTTTGTTTTAGAGTCATTTGAATTTTACTCACTGCACAGTGGTAAGAAATTCTTTTTGAGTGGAGTCCAATATAAAGAAGTTTTATTATCATTTCATTTGGAATGCAGTTACAAAGACGCGTACTTAATGTCATTCAGGATAAATGGTTGCACAATTCCTGTGAATGCAATTAAAGTCGTGACGCCACCAGCATATATTGAAAAACACGACTTTGGCGTGTGTGTAAAACCTGTATATAGACATCGAAAGGACTCAAACATACCTTTCTTTATTGTATGGATTGAAACGTTACGCATGTTTGGCGTAACCCAGTTTCACATCTAAAATTGCTCGCTAACTCTTTCCCCGGGTATGCAACGGGTATTCAACTATTATATCAACAGTGGTATTTTACTTGTTCAGCAATTTCCTACACCGTTTGTCCGTGAAGAACTCGATACACAGAATGGCTATACATGTGTTGGACCACAACATAAAGCCGCGCTCAGTGATTGTTTATATAGAAATCGTTCCCAACCTAGACGATACCTATCATACCTTGACGAACAGACTTGAACAGATCAACTCCAGCGTGTTTAAAAGTTCATCGATATCGTTCTTCATGAAGTTCTTCTACCAAAGAGAGGCTAAACACATAAAAAATGATGAATCATTACTATCGATTCGCTATACGTCTTATCTTCGCTCGGATCAGTTTAAATCATCTAGCCAAAGCTTTCTTAGTAAATCCATTGTAAATCCAAATAGATGTATCTATATGTATAGCCATGGGTGTGTGTATTCATATCACTCACGCTTTTATGTAGACCACAATTTTGGATCAACTCATCACTATCGAGAGAGTTGCGACGAGGGATATATCGGGCATGACCCTTACAAGTCTTTTCAACCGCGATGTACAGCTTTTCAATTTCATCACAAACAAGACGAAAGAATGCGCTATTTCAAATGAAACTTGGAGAACCGTGTGTTTGAAGTCAGCGAGCTTTTAAAACAATGAGCTATTGTGATAACAATGAAACTAGAATGATATATGTATAATCGCACTTCCCAATCTCATCCAAATCAAATTAATTTCAGTAATTGGTTTTCCATATAACTTTTCAACTTGTGAAGTGTTTATGGAGCTATTTTTTAATTACTTAGATAGAAGTTCTAAACGTTAATCGAACGATCGTTTCCGTAATATGGCAAGGCTGACATACTGTATTAAAGCTATCAAATACTTCAAAGGACATTTACCGTTAATGAGTTTAAACATGTAACTGTGATATGTAGTTGCATCATTGTAATCATCTTAATAGTTATTTTTATCTATTTATATTACACACCCATTTCGTTTTTTATAATATATTTTATAGCAAGAGGTATTTTGGCCTTCTGAGTCATTATAAGGGTTTTCTAAGAATAGTTACAGCAACATTTGAAAAGAGGCTATATGATATTGAATGGAAAATGTATATGGTATGTTGTTAAATGTAGAATAAGTTGCTCGCATACTATTTCATTAACGTGTTTTCCAATTATCAAACCTGTCGTGTTTTGTATTATTGCTTCTTAATGATCCATTCAAAACTCTTTTCGTCAATAATTGCCAAATAACACGTTTTTAAAGAAGCTTACGAATATTGATTTTATTCATAATGAGTTTGTTTGATGTGTACTTGTCATCAAAACGATGTACCAAATCAATAATTAAATTTCACTGGAAATCATTTTAAACCCACGATAATCTATTTTTACTATTGTGTTTATTTGATTATTTCTAGCAAGATATTTGTTCCAATTCCACTTAGAGTAATGCAATAAATATGTTGCCTGTATACGTTGATGTCAAAAGGTAATTTGCGTTCAAACATGTGTAAAGAGTGCTAGATATCCCTGATCACAACATGTTTAACAACATCTTAAAGTAAAACAAGCCCATATATACTAATATTAGAAAATGTAATAAAGAAAAAAGAAAAATCTGTTTGTATCTTTGCAACATTAACATTGACAAAATTATAGTTTTAATATTGATTGATCACCTTCAAACATATCAAACATATACACATTTTTTCAATGTTGCTCGATATCGCGGCATGTGTGGGTTTGTGGAATCAAATTATTTCAATTGATTATTTGATAGTATCTGTGTATGAAAGTGGTGGAATTGATGGGTCCAGAGCATTTCATAGCTTTGACCAGGGAATCGACTTACTAGCTTTATTTTGGTATGTTATTTCAATACATGCAATGCATGATTTAAAAAATATTCTATTCATCTTGTAAGATTACAAGATACACTCGCTATGTTTGAGGCTTAGAATATAAGATTAAATAGTCTCACATTTCCTAAAAAATATTTTACTACATTTGATTATAAATTCTTAAATACCGATTTTGAAATCGATATGATGAACATTTTTTTTTCATATATTTTATTTTAAACTATATCAAGAAATTTTAAAAAAGTAAAGCATAGTTGAAATAGATATTTAATAAGATATATATATTTGATAATAACAAACTCTAATGATTCTTGAAAGTATTTATCAAACTTGCATATAAAATCTCTATGCTGGTAGGGATTCATTCTAATATATAATTTATTATAAAAAAACCAGATATGTATTCTCGCTTTGGAATACATGTCGAAACATCAACCTGTGCGACCATGTTTTTCACGCC
>LQRL01059606.1:4149-15018 GCA_001703475.1 Hydroides elegans
GACACTTTCCTCAGTGGTAGGATCCAAACCACCGACGAAAATCTTAAAAATAGAATAAAACACCAGATTAGAAACTCACGTTCTTGATGCCTTTTTCAAGAATGGAACACATCATACAATTTTGCCTAGATATGTCATTCATAGATTTGTTTTTATGGTTTAAAAATGGAGAAATATCGAGACTTTTTCAAAATTTGCAATTATCGCAAATCGCGAGAAAAGTTTTCTATATTAAAAATTGCGTCAGCTTCCCCGTGTTAAAATTAATTTACGTACATTGTAGTGAAAACGTTAATTTTCCTGGACCGACTTGAATTGCACTCATGTTGTTACGCCCCTAGTTACGCCCAAAACAAATAATGGGGCGGTCAAATAAAACCATGAGGCCTAACTTGAACCCACAACCATCCCAAGAGAATAAGTTTGTAAATAGTTTATGTAGTATCCAAAGAAATACGTAGTATTTTGAGCTAAAGAACGAAATTCGTTACCTTTTTCACGGGGCCATAATCCGGAATCGACCTGGACTTAGCGCGCTTTGGGTCGATGTTACGTTCACCGAGTTCGTGCGTTCTTTGCTGGACAACCTTAATGACGGATGACTCATCAGCAAAGGTTATGAAACCAAAGCCTCGTGATTTATTTGTATTTGGGTCTGTCTTCAGAGCACAGTATGTCACCTCGCCGAACTGCTCGAAGTAACTTTTCAGGTCTTCCTTCGTGGTTTCCCAACTTAAACCACCAACAAAAAGCTTCTTGTCATCATCTTCGGGTTTCTGACCTCCACCGCCATACTGGTTTCCACCACCACCACTGTTGTACTGGTTGTAGAACGACATTTTGAAACAAATCGGTAAAGTGGATAACCTGAAAAAGCGAGCATGCGTTGGTGAAAGGGCAAGGACATGACAAAATTTAGGTGTCTTGCTTTTCCTATAATTTTCAAATATGATATGTCAATATACTTTTTTTGGTTAATAATGTTTTAATTTAGCAAAATAATAATAATAATGATAATAACAAAAGACAGTTGTGCTTATGCTTTAAGTATTTTTGAAAAAAAAACGTCAAGCAATATTTCAATAAAAATATCTCAAACTACCTTGGTGTACTGGCATGTTCAGGCGCGGATGTAGAGGGGAGGGGGGGGGCGCAACCGCCCCCTTGTTCGCCCTTATATGCATTACAAAAAAAAACAGATTGCGCCCCTCCGGTCCGGT
Source organism: Hydroides elegans (assembly GCA_001703475.1). NCBI lineage: Eukaryota > Metazoa > Annelida > Polychaeta > Sabellida > Serpulidae > Hydroides > Hydroides elegans. The sequence continues at coordinate 5,370 of LQRL01059606.1, forward strand.
CTTAATTTTCATTTTATACTGTTGGCGCCCCAAAGTTCAATATGCGCCTGATGTCAAATATCCAACACTAGAAGAGTCAATTTAGAAAACAACCTGACGTTTTTATGAAAAGATATACTAGTCATATATAATGCTCAAATATAAAAGTAAAAATCTGTGATACAGTGCGTGTTGAAAAAAAAATACCATAATGTTAGTATAGATATATATCGCATGCCCTGTTCTGCGTGACTAGTACCTGTGATATTAATGTCATACTCATATTCTACCAATAACAAATAAATAAACACACTACATGTGCTGAAATACCTTAAATGAAACAAGTTTACTGGCTGCAAGAAATGCATTGAATTTAATTTATGAACATATTTATTTCTTAACATTTTCAATGAATATTTATCGCCTACCGGTACATGATTTTACAACTAATCAAAAGTGACTGGCTCGAATTTCAAAGTAAAGTTGAAGTATTGTTTTTTTTTTAAAGATAACATGAGATTTATTTGTTTCAACTTACATAGAATGCGATTGAATTACTACAATTAAAACATAGTATAATATATAGCGTTGTAGGAGCAAATCATGATGATTAACATAATAAGCGGCAGTATTAAATACTTTAGATGACTAAATTGTTAATATATTTCTATCACAGTCATTGAAAGCTAAAAAGACAATATGGAACAATTGAAGATTTATATAGATTAGTTCTACATTTTGGGAGAGAGTGATTGTTTCGACGGCGAAGGCTGTTGGTTTTCTGTTGTTTCTTAGGCAGAGGGTCGTGCAGTACATCGCTGGGGTTGGCTATTTTATTTTTGAAAATTGCGGCATATTGAGTCTCGCCCTTTTTTCTAGTGTCTTAAGTTTGATTTTTTTTTGTAGAGCTTGCCCGTATTTAAGATCTGGCATGATGATGTGTAGGGCTCTCTTTTGACTACATTCCAAAGCATACCGCTGGTCTTTTAGTATCGAGGCTAACCAAGCTGGGGTCGCATATTCGAGCTGTGGAATTATGATACTTTTGTAGAAGTGTAGCAGTTGGTCCCAGGGTACACCTGATCGATTAGGTTTCTGAAGGAAGGCTATCTATAAAAAATGGAGGAACTGAGCAAAGTGTTGATGTGAATATTTTTGTGATGAATATTGTTTATTACTTTCCAAAACATATCCGATAAAATCTTTTTATAACAGTCGAGAGGAATATCCTTAACAGGAATCGTTGCAGTGAATTCAAACATTGCCACTTGTATTTGTACTTCTCAATTTCTAATTGAATTCCAAAACATTCAAAATATAGTATAATCGCCATCCAAATCTCCGAAATAATTTCGATTCGAATTGATTCCCCTTAGATTATTTCATGTACCTACTGTTAATTCTATATTTTTACAATTTTAGCTAATAATAAGACACAAAATATGATTATATGGATGATGGAAAATAATGGGTTTTAGAGGGCAATATCACCTGGTCCAAATCATTTGTGAAATGGACCGGGTGCGTATTACCATCATATTTTGTAAAAAAAATGAAAAATTCAATGGGTATTGTTCTGGACTCGAACCCGGATTGACCCCTTTACCCCAGCGCTCTAACAGCTTGATCAAGCGCGCTCATTGAACACTTCGGACATTCACTGGCTTAATATATTGGTGCATTAGTGCCTTACGATCAGCGATATAGGTGAATGACCTCGTCAATTGCCCTGTCAATCAGGCACGTCAATCAGACTTAATTTTCTTAATCAGACTTAATTTAACGTGTGACTTGTTAATAGCTTCGGTTATAAAAGAATGTGCCATTGATTAATATTTCTTGTTTATATGAAATAAAGTTGGTTTTTATGATTTTTGCTTGAGAAATTACCAATAAAACGCAATGATATCAATTAAAAAACAGAGATCTTGACATTCATAAAAAATAAACGGACTTGAAGAATACATAATTATAAACAGATTAAAACCTCAATTTGGAGGAACTGAGCAAAGTGTTGATGTGAATAATTTTGTCATGAAATGTGAAGTGAATATATTCAAAAGAATTAGCGAGTAGATTGTTTAATGTGAATAATCATAAAAATTAAAGACACAAAAAAAAATGGAAAGTGAAACATTCGAGGCAATAAAATAAGAGTGTTTTTTACGTTCAAATTTATTTAGAGTTTATCCAAAGACTATATTGTATGAATTATATAAAGTGACTTTGGAAAAAAACTCATGTCTCAGATATGAAAATACATATGCTTTCTTTTCTGGTCATCACCCGGACTCGGAAGTCCCCTAGTGTGTCTTTAGAAGCAAGCAAGACTTTCCTTACTGTCAATCTACGATGGAGAAATCAGTTATAGAAATACATATGCTGTAACCGAATACGCTTCAACACTGCGCTGCTTGCTCTGAGTGCTTCATCAGCAGTCCTCCTCCCGCCAGTTCTTGGGGTCTTCCGAACTGTAACTGTAATAAAAAGGGAGGCGCCCCAGCAGAGAAGATCAGTCTCCACTAGCAGAGAGGCTCGTAAAATAAGCCCCACTTAAAAGCTGGATAGGGCAATACCGATATCATACACGATAACCAACAGAATAAGCCTCTTGTTTCATATGAAATGAAAAACATAAAGAAATGAAATAAAACAACAAAAAATATACAAATACATATGCTGTAACAGAATACGCTACAACACTGCGCTGCTTTCTCTACCTGCTTCATGAGCAGTCCTCCTCCCGCTAGTTTTCGGGGCCTTCCGAACTATAACTCACATAAAATGGGAGGCACCCCAGCAGAGAGGATACGTCTCCACTAGCAGACACGCTCGTCAAATAAGTCCAATCTAAAACTGGTTAGGGTTATACCGATATCATACACGATAACCAACAGAACAAGACTCTCGGCCATCCAACATCTGAATAACACGAACAAGATAAATCACTATGGTGTTTTCCAGGATCGCCCCTTCTTTGTCTCATGTCCCAATAATTAATAACATAGACTGCGTTGTTGCACTCCAACAGAATGCCACTACATAGACCCATGGGTGAACAAGACCGTGTTTATGCCTTCAGAGCACATCGGCATAATCCACGCAACGAACAACCTTCCAATAGTAACAGTCTTTCCTGGGCGTCTGCTGCTTGCTCTGCCTACTTCATCAACAGTCCTCCTCCTGCCAGTTTTCGGGGCCATCCGAACTATGACTGACATAGGGGCGCCCCAGCAGAGAGGATCAGTGTTAGGCTCGTCAAATAAGTCCCATCTAAACGCTCAATAGAGGCATACCGATATCATACACGATAACCAACATAAACCGACATGCCAGTTATAAAATCACTATTCACGAAAGTATGAAAATAACCATTTTACGCTTCGTTACGCAATAATAGTTCAAGCTTTAATTTCTGAAAGTGTTTGAAAAATGCTATGATACATATAATAAAAGAAGTAAAATCCTCAGGGATCTACTCAAAATGGTTATTGGGATTAGTAGTGATTAGTAGTGCCCGCGCCTTTCGGACTCAGGCATTTCTTTTCCCTAGCCATCGGGTTAATTGGTAAATCAAATTTCGATATTTGACTGGCAGTGGTACATTATAGCATTATTCCCAACATATTTAAGTGTGATATTCTATAGAATAAAACAAAAAGAGACAATGTTTCACAAACCTGACGTCATATATAAACCATATTATTACAAGCATTTGTTAGACCTAAAGCCGATTTGCTGCTAATCAAATTGATAAGGTATGAAATTGTATAAATGATACAGCATGTTTGGTAATTATGAGTAGGTATGATAATATTAGACGACAAAACAACTGCATTTAATATACATGTAGTTTATTTGGTTGATAGTATATAATAGTGAACATCCCCTGCAATCTCTGCCTTTTGCAATCATATTTTGTTATCCTCCCCCTTATTACCACCCCCTTCGTTTGCTGCTATTGAATGTATTGTAAAATTCTTAAGGTTTTATTTGGAAAAAAATGTTTGAATACTTGACCTATCTTTAAAAGGGAAACATACATAGTCATTTTCTACGAAATGAAATCAGGTGCTTTGATTGGGTTGATTTATCTATAAGTATGACGCTTCTTCAAAAAATCAAATTAACAGAACAGAAAAAAATGCGACCCGTGATTGTAAACGAAAAAGAAAAACATTTGTTATGTAATTAACATAACTAAAAATATCACATTTGTGTTATAAAGCCACTTTTAGCAAATTAAATATTTATAAATAATAGATCTATACAGATGTATATTTTAAATTATATTTGGCAAATACCATGTTTGTTTTACGTGTTCATGTTTATGGGCACATAAATGCTCATGGAATATTAGAAATCTTACAGATCGGCATCGACCCCCTATCAGGACAAATATATTGGTGCACTATTTGATACAGTCAAAATGCACGTTGTGCCTTGTTTCATGCCCAAAGTGAGAAAATCTTACCATGCAACCATAGCAGTTTCAAATTTATAGCATTTTAATCGATTTATTGCTTCAACATTCTAGATTCTATTTCATATGGCTCGACGGGTATTTTTCGTCAACAACTCAACTTGCACAATTTCCATTCATTGTTCATTAATTTATGTTTTCTTGTAACGCGCTAATAAGTATAACCACTGACTGCACATGAGTTACGATATTGAAAACCAGATTAAAAGTGTGTGATTTTACGTATAGGACCTATCTTTTCTGAGTTTCTGTACCCACACAAACAAAACACAGATATACATACAAAAAGGTCTCAGAACAATCACTCAAAACCGCATTCCCTCACCACCTAAAATAGGCTAGCAGAGGAAGCATATAATTTTCCTCTCATATCGATAAAGTAAAGGCTTACTAGAGAACAATCACTCAAAACCGCATTCCCTCACCACCTAAAATAGGCTAGCAGAGGAAGCATATAATTTTCCTCTCATATCGATAAAGTAAAGGCTTACTAGAGAATGAAGAACTGACAATCTCTGGGAATAGGCAGTAAAACAGTAAAGTTCTTCAAAGCGTATGAGAAGCCACTAACAAATTCAACGTAAGAAAAATCCTAAATATAAGGCTTATTTGAATAAGAAAAGATTTAAATTTTATCCGGTCAACTAAATAGTTATTCGCTCTTGTCTATCCCAAAGAAAGTATTTAGACAGATATTTCTAAACGTAATGAAGTTGAAGACGGAGAAATCAATTCGTGAGAGCCGATTCGGCTTCAAACCAGGACGTGACAATTTAGACACAATATTCAAAGTTAGACCAATAATCCAGAAAGACTAAGTATGGCATGTCGTCATAAACCTTTGAATCGTCCGCATTATAGATTTTATCGCTATTGACACAGCGCCTGTCGTAGTCATAGAAACATAATTAACCAAGTTGTTTGGAATAAAGATTTTCTTAAACAAGGATGTCTGCTTTGCCACATTCTACTCAACATATTCTTTAAATCAGTAGGGAAGATAAAATCTGAATGATATGCTCAGACTCATGGACACATTTTTCTCAATAAGACATCGGGAACGCATAAGATACCGCCCCACTATCTGTAGTATTTCGAAAAACTCTGCCTTAAAAGCTCATAGCTAAAAAAATGCAGGCAATCAATATAGTATGGAAAAAGGAGTCATACCAAATGCTCTTATCTGATCCATATTCATTGCCTAAATAATTCCTATATCTACTTACGCATAAGAAGCATTGACCTTCAGGCCCGAGACGTACAGACCAGAATACTCTAATGCATTGTCTTAGAGCGACCTTCAGGGTGACACTTTGAGAAACACTGATAATTGTGCACATTCATAAAAAATATCACAATCACCAGCATTACGTAGCATAAATAAATGCGATGATTTAGGGTATACCACAAGTCGTTCCTTTCCCTTAGCTTCCTCATCAGAGAATACTGAGAAGGTTAACTAAGTCGAGACCGCGACACATGCATAAAAAAGAATGTATTCCCCAGGTGCTAGAAACGACATGGCTTTCTATCGCGAAAAAAAGAGTGCAGAGTGCCGGTGTTGGGTAGGAATAATGTGCCTGTAGAAATAATCAACCTCCCCCCACACACATTACTTATATGCACTATGCGCATTCAAGTAATGTGCACCGTATATGTAATGTGCTTTATTTGCTCACAATGTTTTACAAACGTTTTTATAAAGGGGTTGGGTTTATTGAATGATACAATAAAGTATCAATAAAAATATTTCTGTACTCGCGATCGCCAACAACTGGATACTGCTAGTAGACCTAATGAGACAGTTTCGCTTCCCCGAATATATCACGCCCACAAACATTCGACCCAACATCGTCATATCTTCCAAAGAAAGTAAAGTGTGCATTATCATGGATCTAACGGTTCCGTGGGAGGAAAGTATCGAAGAGGTCCACGAACGGAAAATGCTCAAATATGCGGGATTGGTCGATAAATGCAAAGACAACGGCTGTCGCGGGTTCCCAGGCCAATCCATATGGAGAGTGGTGAAGATGCTCGGTGTGACCGGAAAGGAGCGGCGCATAGTGATAGACAAGGCGGGGAGAACAGCAGAATCCGCATCGATGTGGATCTGGAATAGAAAAAGACACACGAATCCAGATAATGACACCATCGACCCACTCGAAGCGCACCATTGGGCACCTCACTAGCTAGCGAGACTAGCGATCGAGGTAGCGCCAAGAAAGCGGGGCTCTCGCACTCGGGTCCCTCACTAGCTAGCAAGACTAACGTTTGGGGTGGCGCCGCAGCCGAATCCGCCCGACGCGGTAAATTGCAACACCACCAATGCGCGGTATGTGGTAGTGACATAAACCCTAAAAAAGTCACGCCCAAAACGACGACACCAACCGCTTAGCAATATAAAAGCGTTCCAAGGCAAAAATGACGTTCTCAACAATTTCTACCCGTGCTCAGTTAAAGTGTTTGAACACCGCTTCAGGTCCACTGAACATGCCTACCATATCATGAAATCTCGATACTACGGTATGGAGGACCTGGCTGAGGAAATTTGTAAACAGCCTAATGCATGTGGAGCCAAGAAACTAGCGAAACAAGTGTTGACTGAGGCAAGTTGGGGGGAAGAAAAACTAGAGGTCATGAGAGCCATAATAAGAGCCAAAGCAGAATGTGTACCCGAGTACCGAAGGAAGCTGCTGAAGTGTGACGTAATTGTATAAGCAGTATACGGTGATAAGTACTGGTCATGTGAGCTCAAAACACACGACGATCCATGGGCAAACGAAAAAGACTGGCCTGGCAAAGACATCATAGGGCAGCTACATATGAATCTGCGTGAAGAATTACAACATCAAGAATCGGTGAAATAGGAGCTCGTACCAAGCCGGTGGCGGGTGGGTGAGGTGAGGCTTGCTGGGGAGCCTGGTGAAGCTGGTCGCCTTCAGATTTCCCCAAACCAGCAGTGACACCAGGAGAAGGACTGATAACATCCGCGGCCTTGCGACTCGAAGTCGTTTGTGAGTGTTCTTACAATTTTGATATAGCGATTGCAATATTCATTGCAATGACATCCAGTCCAAGGAATTGACTTAGTAATCCTCTTTATTAACATGGCGTTTTTTTTGCATAATTATCCATTTCTCAATGATAAGAGCCTTCTCATTTGAAGTTTGCTTTATATTGAGAGTAAAACATGAATACACATGCAATGCGATTGAAAAAAAGTTCTCCAATCACTACATTAATCTTAATGTAATCAAGAATGCGATAAGATTACTTGCTTAACACGTAAAATGAAATTTCAATTACCTGTTCGTCTTAACTGAAATTCTAAATTGCATGCAGCAATACTCTTAGGATTGTAATAATATTCAACAACTTACCAAATGCAAATATTGAAGTAATCAAATATAAATTGAGGCTTTCAATTTGAAACCCTTAATCAATGGAACTTCCATTATTGCAGCCATGAAATCGATATAGATGAAGATACTTTGACGGTTATACACAAAGAAACTAAAATATCAAAGTAAATCAAATATTTGCACTCTTTTTGGTTACACGAGGGGAATTATGTAAAAAAAAAAGAAACTTAATTACTAGAGAGTTTGGGCAAAAATGTATTTTCGGGATGACACTTTTGGTAATCCACCTTAGGTATGTCGAATTTCTTGATTTTGTTAACATGAGCAATGCTGATGGTTGTTGCTCTTAAGTGTTGTTGTGGATTTATATTACGCTGCGCTAGGATTAAACTGGCGCGAATCGTCCCCATGTAAATAAAGTTAAGTCAGTTGACGTTTGAAGAGACAACATCTCATTCTACGGCAACTCATTATGTGTGTTTGGACATAATCATTGGATCATGTCTATAGTTAATAGTAGTTGGATTATATTATGTGCTGCTTTTACCTGTGATCACTGAGGATCTTCGGTGAACTACACTACATTTAATGACGACCTGCTTCAATACCTATTAGGTACATCGCCTGTGTTCGCCACCTGCCTGGATTATATACATCGCCGAGGCCCGTGAGTTGACATAGCCTTGGACTTGGTGAGTTGGCCAAATTCACAACAGTGGTGTCAGGAAGGTTAACGTTCCTACAGTGGCAATAGACGATAACTGTGCAGGATTTGGAGCCGTTCGTCGAGGAAATACAATCGTGAGATCTTTGAATTCAATTTGTTTTCTTTGTTTGGAACATTTTTCGCGCGGAAAGTAAGAAAGCCCGCGAAGCCAGGATCTCTGTAAAATAACTGCAGACAATATATGTATCGTTTGCTTTATATACTGTGAACATTAGATATATAAAAAAGGCTATATAAAAAATGTCCGTATCGAAGTTGTGACTTATGCTCTCACGTTGCACCACCCTATGTGTTAAGCTGCACCGCTCTAGCCTGGCGGAGTGCTGTCCGATTTTTTGAAAATGAACTGTCATCGACTTTAAGCTAAATATGGTGGAGTGCTGTCCGAATTTGTATTTAGTATTGACATTACTCGGACTATTGTACATGCAAAACATCATCGCAGCAAAGCGGAATGCTGGCCGATTTTTTCAAAAGTTCAACTTCATATGTATGTGTTATATTCTCATAAATTTGTGACGATTCCTGAACTTCATTTGTGTACGCAATTTATTGCCGCAGCAAAGCGGAGTGCTGCCGAAATTTTCGAAAGGGCAACCTATATAAACCGTTTGATCTCATAATAATTTAATGTTAGTAAATTGAGATTCGTCAATGTGTTCTGTTGTAGCATTTACAAATATACCGCTCGTCATGTTGAGAAATCTCAAGCTATATACTGCGTGAAAAAAGCGTCACCTGACAATACTGTGCATAGAAAGTAGCCTTTAAAAAAGTCGTGAATTTCTCACACGCCATACTGGATCTTCATATTAAACGATTAGATTTATATTTAAAATAAAAAACACGGATTTCCGGAAATTATTGAAAGCTAAACAAGGATGTCAAAAGAAACAAGGACAAATGATACGGATGTTCCGGTGGAGAGTGAGCCTCCTTTGGCTTCAATGTCTCCACTGGATAATCTGATATCTCAGATCGAGGGAAACGGAGCTTCGGTTCCACCGTTCCCGCCAATCCATCAGACAATGAATCAGGTTCAGGGAAACGGAGCTTCGGTTCCACCGTTCCCGCCAATCCATCAGACAATCAATCAGG